>JAJKFI010000104.1:2312491-2378727 GCA_029204185.1 Lerista edwardsae | reverse complement strand
CCCCGCGGGCGGGGAAGACGGCGAAACGGAGCGGTACGCAACGGGCGGGCTGCCACTCACCCGTTCCTCCCGCCCAGCGTTCCGGCTGCACGACGCCGCTGGTTTTGAGCCTGGGAGGGGGGCGGGACTACCTAACCAGGGTTGTCTCCTGCCATATCCCATCCCCCTACCTGGTCCTGCTTCCCTGATATGAGGCTGCTCAGACTTGCGCCAGCAGGCCCAGGCTGCCCCACGGTGGCTGCTGGGGCTTACGCTGAGCGAAGGGGACAAATGTCCCCTTACCTTGGGCAGACCTCCAGCAGCCTCTCTTCTTGCACTGGATACAGCAGAGACCATTCCACAGCCGCTGCATCACAGCACAGAAAGTTAATTAGGTTTTGGCTGCAACCGTCATACAATCAGAGTAAAGTGCAGAACCATGAAAACCATCAAACTGTACAAGAGTAAATCTAGCAACAACAAAATGATCCAATGGAGATCAAAACAAAACCATCACTTAAAGGAAGGGCAGCGTTTTCAACTTTTCATGGAAGGTGGGGCGGGATGAGGGAGGAGAATCTGCTGATTTTCAAACACGAAGTGCTTCAGAATCCAGGTGCTGGCACTGAGAAAGTCCTCTCCAGTACAGTGAACCCGCTCGACTGCCAATTTCGGACTGCAGAAGGACAGTGGCAACATTTGAGCTATGTGCCTCTGTTTGTTTGCTCTGAGGCCAAAGGTCCATTTTGGGGGGATTTTTCAGATTACGGGACACTTCAAGTCTATTACAGAAAAAGCCATGAGAATAAGCTGTGAGAGATTATGTTCTGAAAACAGTGAGGGGCAGGAAGCAAGCATTCAGTACACAGATGACTTTATCTGCACCAAGAACATGCAGATACCACTCCCTGTTTCCTTTACAGTTTTTTCTTCGTCAAGATCATGTTACAGGAGCAGTTTTCAAACTATTCCAGGGAAGCTTGAAGTTCCTTGGAAGCTTATCATGGGGTAATTAATGAAAAGACAAACTACGTTAGAAGGATTTGCTTGAAAGACCACTGGCCCACTGTGACCGATCTTTTCCTGTAACATGCACCAAGATGCTCTGTTTGTGCAGGGCAACAATGAGGCCCATTATCCAGGTCAATGCAGGTCACAAACTGGCTGTGACCCTTAGAACATGCCCCAGGATTTTCTGCAACCTATGGGAATTTTGTGGCGGCCATGTAGTGGCTCCTTAAAAAATAAATGTTGGAAGGTTACCGCCAAGGTTAAAAGTTTATTAGGGGAAAAAGTTGAGGGGGGGGGGGAAGACCAGAGTCAAGTGTTAAAGTTTTAACAAGCAGTTTGAGCTTTGACAAATGGTTTCATTTTAATAATGAGGAAAGAGCTCTAAAAAGGTCTAATAAAGTCTACATTTCACGTAAGTTTCTTAATTTGGTCCATAATTTGGGCAGAAGATTTCGTCGAGCGGGTTAATGCCTCCGTTTGCCTGAAGATAAGAGCTGAAGATCTGAAGGTCACCAGTTCGGGACAGCCAGAAGTCTCTGTGAGCAGCAGACCTCGTTAATTGCGACTGATTAACAGCTGAGCTTCGGCTGCCTTGTGTGAGGGGGAGTTGTGCCAAAGTTCAGCCGCTTCTCTGGTGGGAGCAGGGAAGCCGTTTATCAGCCAGCAAGAAGACAAACGGGTGGCCAGAAAGAAGGACTAAATCCAGAAAGATCCATCTGTATGTGTATAGTTCTTGAAAGATAGAACATTTCTGTATACATTGTAAAAACCTTCGGGTTTCTGAATAAAGTCTGCCTCTGTAAACCGCCTTGAGTTATAGTCACTAGAGAAATCTGGTGACCTAAGAAAGGCGGTATATAAATCCAAGTATTATTATTATTATTATTATTATTATTATTATTATTATAATAACAGCACATTTTGTTCAACTTTTAGAATGGAAATACTGTATGTTGGTTATTTTATATTTTTGATAGATTTCTGTTGTACATTAAATGATATTATTCTGACATTTAAGAAAGGTAATATATTTGCAGCCCACTTCTCCAAAGCTGAGGCAGCTTCCAAACAAACCAAACAAAAATTTAAATGGCTGTGCTAAATGCTTGATTAGGACAATGCAAGGGATGGCAGTGCCTCTGACTGGCTGCGTTGATGTGATAGCCTGGAATTGTTGAGTTCCTCAGGTAAGTAAACAGATTGCTTTCTAACTTCTGTGAAGGAAGACAAAGTTGCTAAATTTGTTTGGTGAGAATTAAAACCTTACACAGAAAGTGGCTGACCACCACAAAGAGGTTCCAGGAGGAAGCTAAGCATCAAGGAGGCTGGATAAAGAGGAAGCTTGTGGGGTAGTGAAAGGAGAGTGGGGCAGGGAGTTACTGGACCCCACTATGCTCACTATCACTGGTCTGAAAGGGTCTGAACCCATTTGAATGGACTGAATAAGCAGAGCTCCTTCCTCTTTTGATGAGGGGCAGGGAAAATGGCTATGTACTCTGAGCCAATCTATGGGAGTTTGTCCATCCCTTTCACCCAGTAATGTTTTTACAGTTAACAAGCTACCACAGAGCCCTAATCACAATGTTGCCATTGAACCAAAGTGCAGCCATCTTGAGTCTTTTGCTTAGTCACTTGTCTGAAGTTGCTGAAGTATGTAACTGTTTCTCTCTTTGCTCTCATTGTTTTCACTCACTTGCCCCTGCCTGTAACCTCCTCTATCCAGTGCCGCTAGCCCTCACAATGGATAGAGAACTGGTTCAAGCCAGCAGAGCTTCCTCCTTTATCAAAATGGCCACAGCATATTCTCAAGGCCAAATTGACACAGAGCTTCTCATGTCCCAGCCCCTGTGTAGTAATTTTCCACCAAGCAGCAGCTTGAGTGGGAGAGGGATATAAAAATAATTTGAAATTGTATGCTCTTGCTCTTTTTCCCTGGCTGCCGAGTGGGGCAGGGAGATTGGCCTGCCTGCGCAGGTGTAATAAAGATGATCCTCATACTCTCTCGTTTGGTTGTCTGCCTTTTTACATTCTTTCCCCACAATGAAAACCATTTTGTGCCCTTTTTCGGCAATAACAATGCAGGCACAATGCAAACCTGGAGTTAGGCCAGCACAACAGCTTTGTGAACTTCATGTTAAAAAGCAGTGTATAAATGCTGTTGATTGATTGTACAAGCCCAGAAGTGTTGCAAGCGCACCATAAAGTGTGTCTGGGCCACTCTCGGAGTCAGGAGGCTGTGTGCCAAAGTTCCTGGGCCGGCACAATCAAACAACAGTATTTATATACCGCTTTTCAACACAAAGTTCACAAAGCGGGTTATAAGCAAAAAATAATAAAGTTAAATGGCTCCCTGGCCCCAAAGGGCTCATAAACATGCAGACCACCACCAGCAATAGCCACTAGAAAAGACACTGCGCAGGGGTGACGAGGGACAATTTACTCTCCCCCCAGCTAAATATAAGAGGAACACCACCTAAAAGAGTGCTTCTTTGCCCAGTTGTGCCGGCCTAACTCCTGGTTAGGATTGTACCCTGCAAGTGATTAGGGACAGTGTCCCTCATTGTTCTTTGAAGGCTACTTTCTGCACATATTTAAACCTTCGGACCGACACGTTTGGTTAACACATACCTTTCCCCGACACACAGCCAAGAAAATAGCACCATTGGACTTGGGACAGAAAATCTTCTCATAATATGCTTCCATCACCTAGGAGATAAAAGGGTAAGAACAGGATTTAGCCACCCACCTTCCATTCACATATACAGAAACTAGGATTTCAGAATGCGGTCGACTATGTTTCATCAATCAGGGGCCTAGTCACAGAAATAAAATACTCCTGACTACAATTTTTAGCACCAGGACCCTCTTTTTAGAATGCCAATCTGTCCAGGAAACCACCGGAAGTGATGTCATGGATGGAAGTGAAGTCACTGTGACGCCAGAGCCTGCTGCTTCCCTGAGAATGCAGCAATCAGTTGGGTTATTTCTCAGCCATTTTCCAATAGCAAAGTGAATCAGAAAGGAAAAAAGCCTATTTACAACCTTGACACAAACAAAGCAACCACAAAGCCCTCCCACTTTCCAGCACCCCATCTTCCCATGTTTTCAATATGGCTGCCCTAGGTGCTTTGCAAACCACCTGAAATTGGCTCGCAACCCACTAGTGGGTCCTGACCCACTACTTGGGAGTCACTGCCTTACTACATAAAAGCTCCCACAGGCACCAAGTGACACTAGCTTCTGCAGAAGAGAAAGAACTCTTCATGCTTGCACCTCTTAAGTTTTGGTGATGATGTTCAAGTCAAGATAATCAATAATTTAATACCACTATTTTCTCTCAGTCTTACATGAAGGTTGAGCTGGAATTTAGGACAATCTAGTAAAAAGGGGAAGAAAAAGGGCACAGGACAAGTTTGGGAGAATAATATTTGGTTTATTTATGGATCAATTCTTTTCTTCAAGTGATTGTTGCTGCCATGCTGCACAAAACCAAGCTATGCGCACAAACAAGCAAGTCAAGTAACCAGACACGCATTTGCATTTAAGCAGTCAATTTCACTGGAACACAAACATGAATAACTTGTGTTTGATACAGAGATTCATAAACGCTGCCCCCCTTAGTAGGGGGAGTAGGAACAGTGGGGAGAAGCTTCTCTCTACAGTACACATGACTTTTTTTCAGAAGCAGTTGGAAAAATACCCAATGGGGGCCAAGAGCAGGAAAATCTAGTAATCTGGTAAGATCATTTTTTCCATTCAGGGAATGTGCCATGTACAAGCATAGCTTTGATCCAATGAATAAAAGATAACTGTATTGCTTTCACCACTGGGTGAAAAAATCTTTCCTTTTATCTGATCTCACTCTCCCAACACTCAATTTCAGTGGATGCCCCCTGATTCTGGTATTGTGGGAGAGGGAAAAGAACATCCCTTTATTGACTCTATCCCTTCCGTGCATAGTTTAAAAATTTAAAGGAGGACACAAAATTACAGATTGTTCTTCCTGCTCTAGGAAGAGTAGCATCCCAAGTGTTCTGGAGTGCACTCCAAGACGCACAGGACAAGGAGGCCTGGTATGTCTCTGAACAGTCCTCCATCGTCCAGGGGACTCGTTTCAGGAAGCTAGAAGCTGTCCCAGCTAAGCTCAATGAAGGAGAAGTCTGGAAACATCTCCTGACCACTCAATAGCTAGATCACTTACAGGCCCAGGCCTAGGAATCAAGGAGGGAATTGAGCACATCCCTGTTATCTGTTTTACAAAAGGGATCAGCTGCCAATATAGATTTTGTGGAAGCAACAGAAGCAGTCTAGACTCTTGTGTTCAATTCTGAAAGCCCTCCAGCCGAGTCTCAGTGAGATACATTATGCACTGACCCTGCCACCGGTGTCTCCCATGCGCCAGTCCAGCAAGGACCGATCTCAATCACCAAGCAGACTTAACTCTCAGTGCCATCCTGTGCATGTCTAAACAGAAGTAAGCTCCACTGAATTCAGTAGGACTTACTGCCAGGAAAATGTGGATCGGACTGCAGCCAATGTTATCCCTAATAGCTTTTTTTTATCTGATCACCCACCTGGTGCAGGGCAAGCTACACACAACTATGCAACAAGCTAGAGAGATCAATGCTCAAGAAGATCTCAAGAGAGAGCACTACACAGGAGAAAGACCACAATACTAACAGGACAAAATGCAACTCTGAGAAGCAAAAATTAGCATTAGTTTTGGTTGGACAGCGTTTGTCTTGTAAGAGCAACAGAAGGAGATGAGGAAAAAAATATGATTCAGGATCTGTACGGAGAATAAGGAATGGGTCAGGGTAACATTGAGAACTTTGACATTGAGAAAGCAATTTCAACACTAGCTTGAGGAACTGGAACAATTAACAATGTTTATAGAGATTCTTTTTAATTAAAAAATGTTTAAAACTTTTTTTAAAAGATGGCAAAGCTACAATGAGTCATTACCGTTATCTCTGATATCCATCAAGCCCTCTCCTTATCTCAGACATTCTACCAAAGAGCATTCTCAGACATTCTTATCTCAGACATTCTTAGAATATCTAAGACATTCTACCAAAGAGCAGCGTTTTCTAAGGATCTCTTATTTTGTTCACCGACATGGACAAACTCTGGCAACGGAAAGCCAGCCAAAGGAACAGTTCTGAAGAGCTTCTAAAATAAGGAAATTTGGCAACCCCTCAGGAAAACTGGACTGTACAACAGTGTAAATAGCCTTGCCAACCTCTGTGAAAGTTCCTTTGTTTCTCGGTTCCACAAACATTGGCTTCACCGCTTCTATTTTTCCTGCAAAATCATGCTCCTAGGAAAACAGAGAGGGAAAGGTGACCAAAAAATGCCTTCAGGGCACCATACAGCCTACACTTCTCCACTGACTTCTGCCATTTTGCTGCCAGCTGGAAACCATCAGTCAGCTGTAGAACAGTGAGAAGAAGGTCCAACTGCTGAGTCCTAATTGCCAAACACTTTGGAAGGGATGACTAAGGGTGGATTCCAATTTTTTAACTGTCGACTATCATAGCATGGGTTAGCTGCAGATCTAGGAACACTATTTGGAGAGGGAAGAAGCCAACCCTTTTCCTTACACGATTTCACCTCGTGAAATCAAGGCCCATCAAGTGACAGAGCAGATCTTTATGGGCCAAAGTTAGAAGCCAAAGTATCAAGAGCTCCTTTAGCACCAGTCTTTTCTTCTCTAATCACACCTCTTCCCTCTTTGCCCCTTTTAAAACTAAAACCAGTCTTGCCCAATTCTTTATAATTTGATAACACTAACAGATTTCACACTGCTTTATGCATGGAACATTACATTCTCATTTGGACCTTTTTAACTGTGGCAAAATAAAAAAAATCCAACCCAATGGCAAGTAAATAGCATAATTTCCCAGTTATAAAAATACAAACTTTTTGAAGTTCATTGGGTCTAGAAAACTGGCCACCTTAGAGATGTCCAACTTCCTTTTGGTAGTTAATTCTGGAGCTTTCAAGCAGTCCTGGCACCTAGCTTTTCAAGATCACCCAGCTCTCTGCGACCCCCTGAAAAATTGGATCCCGACCCCCAGGTTGGGAACCAGTGATCTAAGTGTTCTTGTGTAAGACCCTGATCCCAAATGCTGAAGCCTAGTCCTTCATGAAACACACAACGTACTCTCCAATATTCCAGGCTTTTATCCATGACAGGGTATGATGGGAAGAACACAAGCAGCCCATGTGGTATGATCCGAACAAGATTACCTGCAATAAAACACACACACACTTATCCTGCAGTCACATTCACCTTGATTAGAAAACCAAGATAGCCTTATACAACTTTCGTTTTCTCCACATATTCCTTTTGCTACTACTTCCTGATGTATATACACTTCATTTGTCTGCAGTTTTCACTCCTGCAGCTTTACCATCTTCAGCCACCCAAAGTCTCCTGACCTCTGAATTTACCCATTTCCTATCCATTCTGCATGGAAGTTGCTCCCCAAACATAACAGTCCCCCACTCATTCAGATCCCTCTTGAACTCACAGAAAAGTTTTTCTACGAAACATTTGGCTTAATCCTTATGTCTAACTCCAAATATATCTGCGGTTACATCTTATTACACCACAGCCTGTTGAATGAACATCTGACAAAGATTTCAGAAGCTCCCTGGCAGACCATGTTGTGACTAGAGAATCTAATGCATCCAGACCAACTAACAATGACAATGTCTGATGTCACTAGGGAATGCCTCCCATCTGCACCAGAACGGGACACATGTTGCAAATGAATGCAAGCTTAAGCCTTTGATGGAGATGCTGAAGCGCTTGAGTTTGACTGGCTGTTGGTGTCTTGGCCTTTTAAAGTTACAGCAGCTCAGAGGAAGGAACATAAAATCAGAAGCCTGTTGCAGTTTCACATCTCACAGTCCAGAACTGGCTGAAACTGGCATTCCGTCTCTCCGTCTGAGGATCAGATAGAACACCTGTGTGTCCTTCAGCAGGCAGCTTCCCAGCTTGTTAGGGATAGTAGTTGGACTCCCTTTTAAGATAGTGTAGAATAAGCAGGCAGTTTCACACGGGAAGCCCTGGCTGCAAAACACTGCACATTCCCATGAGCTCATAGTGTTCTAAGGGTCACCCCATTGGGTAAAATGGGGCACAAGGGGTCTTCAGGTATCCACCTACCAGATACACTCTGGCTGCATCCCTTTGTTCTGTTGTTAGAAGGAGTTTTTCACTGTGTGTGCTTAAGATGTAAAGCTGCACTGAAACGCCGCCTGCGAGCGGCCCAGACTTCACCGGCTTCCTAGCCGGCAGATTGAACCTTTGTACCTTTCTTACTTTCGCTACAATAAAGAGACTTTGTTATGGAAATGTGGCGATTGCTTCAATCCTTCGCTTCGGAGCGCTAAGGCAAGCGCTAGAATGGGTCTCCAAGCCCCCAACTCTGCTACTATTTACACAAATACACAACAAAGCCCCCCTACAGTCATCTATGAGAAGCAGCCCCTTTTTGGCAATGGCATTAACCTGTGGAATGCCTTCAGCAAAGAGGCTTTGTTGGCCGTATTCCACACTCTTTCAGGCTTGCCTGAAAACCTCCCTTTTTCATTTTGCTCTGGGGGACGGACGGATGGGAATGCTTGGCTGCTAGTTGGGTGTTACTGCTGGGCTATTGTGGGCTGCCTTATAAAATTTTTAATGGCTCCTTCCTAACATGTCATTCTGCTTTGGTTTCTAGCTGCTGTAGGTCACCTATGGCAGGGCAGGAATGTTTGTAAATAAATATAACACTGAAGCAAACATTTGGTCCAGTGCTGTTCAGCTGGCATGAGCTCTTCCATGATGAAGTCCAGGGCACATTTCAGTATGTACAGCATCAGCTGATGGCAGATCCCTGCAGATGCAACATTCCTGTTGCTTAGCTGTTTGAGCAGTGCCTATCTATGATCTACGTTACAGCCTGTCCATACATCCTGCCTATACGTGACCTGCCAATTCAGCTCCCAGCTACCTCAAGCCTGAAGCCCTTTTCCTGGCCTTTGTGGACTTCAGCCTTGAGCCTGAACAAGACATTTTCCAATCTTACCTATAGTTTTCCCAAGAGAAGACAGACACTCTTCTGAAAATCTGCAAATGAGAAAACCCAAACAGCATCAATGTCCAGTGTCATTTGGGGCTGAAGATGGAGAAATAGTTAAGACTGTTGGCCACCACAACCCCACCAAGGGCGCAATTCTAATCTGGAGTTAGGCCGGCACAAAGGACACCATAAAGTATGTTTGGACCACTCCCAGAGTCAGAAGCCAGCACACAGATGTGCGTCATCCTCCCTGACAGAGAGTGATCCAAACAGACTTCAGGGTGGCCCTTGTGCTGGCCAAACTTTGATGGCCTAACTGTGCCAGCCTAACTCCAGGTTAGAATTGCGCCCTGAAAGAATTACATTTCTCATTATTTTATCCTGAAACCAGAGGCGTTTCTACAGGGATGGCAAAGCTCTAAGTTTTGCAAGAAGCCTTACCCTGTCATGTAAATCCCTCCTCTCCCTTCCTGCTGTAGCCAGTAAGCAACGCCAAGATGTTGCTGTTCCCTGTGAGGATTGGCTAAAACGGTGCAGGAGAGGAGTGATTTCCACTGCAAGGTAAGGCTTCTTGCAAAATTTAGAGTTTTGCCATCCCTGTAGAAACGCCACCGCCTGAAACATTTTCTTGCCTCATGTTTGCCACATGGACTTAGTGAGAATCCATTCACTGAACCAAGACAAACAGGGCTTTGCTATTTCGTTGGATTTGCTGCCCAGCTCTAGCCAGAAAATTAAAATTCATTATGTTGACTGGTTTAAAAAGAGGAGGGGCAGGAAATGAGTACAGTGTCTGACTTATTCTTTCACAGAAACCATGCTTCTTGCCCTCATTTTCTTCGTATCGGACTGCAGGGTTAGAACATTTACTCTATGACAAACTCTCAAACATATGGGTCATCACAAGTTTGTGTCAAGTCTGGCCCCTGCTGCATTTGCTTCCAGCATCCAACCCTCCTCCCTGTTCCTGGAACAGAATTCCCCTCTTTTGCTGAGCTCCCACTAGGTGAGCACAGTCTTATGGAGGCTTTGCCACGCGGCCTGAGTCTCTGCCCTTCCACTCACTGCCTTCTTCCTGTCTCACTTTTACGATTCTCTCAGTGTCCCTGATTTTTGCTCGGGCTTCCCTAAGGTCCTCTGAGCAGGGACTTCGCATTCCCTACGTTCTGTGCAACAAGCAGAAGAGGGTTGTATCAAGAACAGGCAGGTCCAGCACCAGGAATTGGCTCGCTTGGGCCCTCCTGAGAATCCCCATGCCCTGATCTGGCTGATTCCTAAAACCTGCAGGCACCCACCGCACAAACTGCTCAAGGCAGCAACTTGGGCCACCTTCTCCTGCCCGCCCCACCTGAAGTACACAGGGGCTTCCTAGGAAGAGGGGAGATGATGACAACCAGGCCACTCACACTCCAGGATGCTCAGGGAAAGGTGTGCAAGGAGACCACTCCTATCTCATGACCCACTGGCACCGAGGCAAGACTGGCTGACTGGCACTCCTGGCTACATGAAAAGGTAAAAGGTGTCTCAGCAGTGTTGAGACACAAGCAGTCAGTCAGTCAGTCAACAGGTACTTATATACCGCTTTTCAACACGAAGTTCACAAAGCGGTTTACAGGCAAATAGTAATAATAAAGTTAAAATGGTTCCCTGTCCCAAAAGGACTCACAATCTAAAAAAAAAAGAAAAAAAGGCAGCCCGCCAGCAACAGCCACCAAAAAGACTGCGCAGGGGTGATGAGGGACAATTACTCTCCCCCTGCTAAATATAAGAGGAGCACCACTGGAAAAAGTGCCTCTTGCCCAGTTAGCAGGGGTTAAGCAGCCAAAGACAGAACTGCCAGGAAAGTAAAAAGGGGGCAGTTCAGCTGCTCTTATTTAGCACTGTTGGGGGCTTGGGACAGGAGCAGCTACAGAGATCACTCCTGCCCCAGTGACGCAGGAGCACTGATAAAGCAGTGTCCTAAATGCGGGGGGGGGCAACATTGTGTATGTGTGAGGGGCACATGCAAGTATGCCCTTCTATGAGAAAGTGCTACGGAGTGGTCCTGCAGTGAGCTCAGTCCAAGAGCCCCCCAGAATCCGGCACCAACACTGACAACAAGACAGGCTCAGCAGACAAAGCCAATGAGGTTCAACTGTTAATTGCGTAAGGGCCCAATCCTATGGTGCCCGGCGCTGGCAGTGTGTTTGTGCCACCAGTACCAGGTATCCTAAAAGTGCCACATGGGCCTCCGCAGCTCTGTACCAGCTCAACAGGGGTGTAGCTCCAAGGAGACCCATTGGGGCCCCCGTGGCCTACATGGGATAAGAGAACAGATGTTCCCCTGAGGAGGCTCCAGTGGATGCCTTGGTCCCATGGCCAGGGCTTAGCGTTGGGCTGTAAACAGCTCCCAATGGGCTCTCAAGCAGAGCTGAGTGTGGCGATGCAAGCCTCTATTAATGGCTGGCTGCAGGGAGATGTCATCGTGTGGCTATTCAACTGTTGAAAAAGTGCTCCCAAAGAAGCTACTAAAAGCTGTTGAGAACTACAGCATTTATTAAATTGCAGTTGCACCTCACTGGCCAGGCTTGCTTAATCCCATGTCTTTTGCAACATCTGGCACATTGCTGGCCACAATAAACACAGTAGTGGCACTATTATTTATTTAATTTATATCCTGCCTTTCCCATGCTGAAGCAAATGCCCAAGGCAGCTTACAAATACCACATCGTGGAACAATGAATGGTCATTAAAAAAAGGTAGGCAATTATTTAGGGCTCATGTTTAAGTAATCACCAAATTTAATGAAAACGTTCCTCAAAAAAAAACAAAAAACTTTTGTTTCCCAAAAATAGTAAATGTTCACCAAATTTTAGACCACCTAATAATCCTAATCCACATATTGAGTTATCATTTTCGTAAAAGTATTTGACAGTTAAAAAATGTGTGTCTCCCCCAAACAGTAAATTTTCATAACCCTAACCCTAACCCCGCGTTTGAGGCGTATAATTCTGCTAGCTAAATAATAGAATTGTCACGTAAATGTCATGTTATACATCCGGTGAATGACTAAATTTGGTATAACCGTGGTTTGTTTTTGGACCACAATGCTAGGGGCTCACAATTTAATTTGGTAAGCATTTAATTTGCCCCCATTATTTAGACCAGTGATTTCCAAACTGTAGACTGCTGCAGCAGTCAAATGCCTCCCTGGCATGTTCAGCCCTTACCCTTCCACCAGGGAGTGTGGTGGAACCACGCCGCCACATGTCGCCGTGGCCTGGCATACTTGCCCAGTACACCGGGAGCACAGCCTGCTGGGGCAATAGAACCCAGAAGTGGCAGGCAACGGCAACACACGAGGGCTGCAGTTGTGGCTGCAATCAGGCTCCCTGGGGGAATGGTACACTCTGGTCACCTGGGAGAGGGAGGCAGTGGACACTGGATCCGGCCCGTGGGCTGGGCTCTGGAGACTGCTGATTTAGACCGTAACTTTATTACAGACATCAGAGGACAGAAAATAAGCATCACGCAAATGCCAGACAAAATGTTTAGAGCTTTCACCACAAGGGAGGGATAGTTTTTATTCTTCCGGGAATTCCGTAATTGAGGTGCTACAAGGGAATGGGAAGTATTTACACACACTCTTATTTTTCTTATGCTTCCTCTTCTTTGATTCTGGAAAAGTCTGCATAGCCCATCTCCCAAAAAGAAGGAGATGTGTAGCGTGCAGGCGATGAGCACCTGGGGGCGCTTCCCAGGACAAACCGTGTTTGTTTTAATTGCAAGTTTGTGGGAAGTCATAACAATGCAGTAATGACATATTTGCTATCTCAGTGATTAAGCGTCCCGTCCCTGTCCCCCAGATTTGGCTATAAACTGTTAGCTGGAATAGTTAAGACATGAAAGGAAAGCAACATTTGGTGCCTCGGATCATTTTCAGGAATTGAGAACTTGGCAGCAGTGGATGGGAGATCTGGTATTTCAAATTATTTTTGTAAGGTGCAATTTATTTAGAAGCCGACATGTTCTTAAGAAAATCCACACTAGGCTAATGTCAGCTTAGTCATTTTCCAGCTTAGTGAAACACAGCAGTGCAGCCTGAGTAAGTCTAAAATGCTTCCCCTTACCAGAGGTGTACTGGGGCTTTTCCACGCCCCAGGCACACTGCATGGCGTCATGACATCACACAATTGATATCATGACATCACAAAGTGAGGGGAGTGCAGGGGGCTCCTGCAGCGGCCACCCCCCCCAAATGGTGCATTCCCCTTGCTCAGGGAGCAAAGGCAACGTACAACACCTTCTGGATCGGCTGGGGAGATTTCCCTTCACCCCTCTGCTTGGGAAGCAAAGGGGACCGGATGCGGGGAAGGGTGGGCGGGCAGCTGACAAGTGTTCTGCTTTTCCCTGCCTGCTGCGCCCTCCCCCGCAACACCCTTTATACACCTCTATCAAATCCTCTTGCTGAGGTCCACACAAGGACTGCCTCCATGTGAATACAGGGATAGGCTAAAAGGGAGAGATACCACCAAAACTCCCCTCAAGTGGAATGTGAAGCAAATTTGCTAGATCCTCTTTGGGCAAAACATCCAAGAAATGTCAAGAGAAGCTGAAGGCCAAATCTGGGATTGGATCTCCTGCTACTTTTTAACACCAGCTGCAATCTTGGGGCTAGTCATTTTCTTTTTGAACCAATGTATCTGATAACTTCCCCTGCAAGCTGCAATTTCTCCTGCAGGGGTAACCTATACAGGTACTTCTGTGTTTTGTCCCATGGAGGCAACCAGCTTCAAGGGGAAAGGATTTTCATTAGAAGAAAGGCATAGGTGGGGGACAACAGTTAAACCCTCTAAGTGCTACAGTCCTTCAACAAACTAATATTAAACTTTGGTGGCTACAATCAATCTTTTTGAAATAAGAGATCTAATCGTGTGAAGAACTTTGAATATCTGAAAATCCCATATTATTATGGCTGAAGTTTCCTGTGTTTTTATAGTATGTATTAGTGTTTATATCAATTTTTTAAATTTATTTTAATACATTTATTTCCCGCCTTTCTGTTTGGACAACCTGAAAATGAAGGGCGCTAACTATATTTTAAGGGAATAAAACCATCGATTAATACAATGAAACACAAACATAACACAAAACACAAGCAAAAAAGCTCCCAGACTAATAATATTTGAAAGGCAAAGCAAGACAGCATTAAAAAGTGCTGAAAAAAGTGGTACTTTCCACTACCAGAAAGTAATTGGGGAGGATTAATTAAAGTTAATAGTGAGAAGGGATGTCCCTAGATCAGGATGCGCTGCTATTGAGACAGCCCTCCCCTTGCTTTCACTGGTCAAAGCTCAGAAACCAGCAGCACCTGTAGGACGGCCCTTGCAGATTACCTCTGGGCTAGGCTGTCTCATGGAAGACATTTATGTAAACATGTTGCGTGGACTGCACTTTTTGTAGAAAGCAGAATAGAAACACAATTTTAAAAAATTACCTTTTTTCATAGGTGGAGCTCAGCAAACCTCCATCTGGCCCCCTGGGTATGACTCCCACCAAGATCTGGTGTTTATCAATCACATGTGGATTTTCTAAACAAACTGGAAAAGGTCTAAAGCAAATGAGAAAGATGCTTAGAGAAGACCACCATGTTAATGTTACAAACTTTACAGTTTATCCTTAATCAGTACCTCTGTCACCCAGTGCCTCCAGGACTAGGAAGGCAGCCACTGATAGATAAATAACATTATATGCCATGCTGTATGTTTCCTTTCTATATTAGAGAGATCTGGATGTCTGCATTCTACTTGCAGTCCTCCTCTCATCGTCAAAAAGGCCACCTTGGTCTCCCTACATGCATGCAGCTATCCAGACATACCAAGCAAAGACTATTGATCAAATTGGCAAAGGAAGAAGAGGCACTCGGTATCACCACAACAAGGAGCATGGCTAGTGGCACGCAACCTGCCTGCTGCCCAATAGCTAGGTGTGAAGGAGGGGCCACCACTCCCTAACTCCCATCTGTAGAGGCAGACAGGATAGGAAAGGGAGGACAGAAATGGGGGAGAGGCCGGCCTGGGTCTCCAGTCTCTACTCTTCACATCACTTCCTCCTTCCCTTCTACCTTTTCAGATAACAGGAAGGAAAAGGGTGGTAGCAGGAGGATGAGGAAATAACATGGGTAGTAGTACAATAAACGTGGGGTGCTCTCAGTGGTGTCATTCAAATGATTTAGAAACAGGAACTCACTTTTGATTGGCACTTGTTGGGAACCCGGAACCAGCCACGGAGCCCGTTAGGATCCGGAACGCCTGTTCTGGTCCGTTCCCCCTGAATGACATCACTGCCTTCGCCCCCCTAGGAATCCGGAGTCGCTCCCTTAACCCTCTGAGTGCCGGCCAACCAAGAAGAAAAGCTCTTTGCAGAGGAATTGGGAGGGGGGAGGAGGGAGAGTGAAATGGGTGGAGTCAGCCCTAATTTTAATTAGTGGAACTGAGTTCCCCCGCGTTCCCCCTGCATGACATCACTGGGTGTTCTGAAGGCAGGCAAAAGGGAAAAATTCAGCACAGTGAGGATGGTGAACACGCGATTCCACTTCTTCAGAACCTTGACAAAACTGACTCATATGACAGAGAACAAAAGCCTCACATTTTTTTACCAAGAACAGCTAAAACCCGGAAGTGCTCTCTCTGCGAGACCTTTCCCTAATTCCATTCAAAGTTAGAGCAGGGTTGGATCTGCATTGTATAGCAACTGAGTTGCCGGTTTCCTACATTCGAAGGATAGAAACTTACATCTGCATTTCCATAGTAAAAGATGAAATCGGGGAGAGGGTGCCGCTCGTGAGAATGATGGTTCGGACGCCCTGACGAACCAACTCGTGCATGCTGTATCCAGGGCTGAAACACCAATAGCTCAGAATCTTTCCTGTATCAAAGACAGCAAGGTAGAGGTTTTCAGAGTTCCTCAGTAGGTCAAAAAAGGACATTGTGCCATAGGCTTCTGCAGGGAGATTCAAATCCTCAATTAGGCACCCACTGGCTGAAACTGAGCGAGGCACCATCTTCTTTGTCCATCTTGCGCTTGAGGATTCTTGCAAGGAAAAGTTAAAGGAGCTATAAACTACAGTGGGCCCAGCTTACCTCTGGGTTTGGCACCCACAGATCTGACTCAAGGCGGGTACCAACCCTGTGTCAGCAGGGCCTCAAGGACCTCCTAAGCAGCGGGCGGGCTTTCACCATTACGCAACGGAACGCAGCGAGCACGCTGCCGATCACCCAGAAGACCCGCCCAGCGTACCGGTAGGATGACACTACTGCCTCCCCCCAAAAAAACTTGTAAACATTCACCCCTGAAATACAAAACCAAGTTCCTATGCGCATATCCTTCTAAAGGTTCCTGGCCTGATGCACACCTCTGTGAATGAACACTTAAACCCAGAGATTTTTCACTGCCTTCCCATTTTGAGTGTCTTACAAGACCCACGGGTCATTCCGTGACAAATTATCACACTTAAGGACACCTTTCTACCCCATGTTCTTACATTTTGACAAAACTTGTCATACTTAAGGATCATATATAGTTATGGAAGAAATGCATATTTTTTAAACTTGCAGATAATATATTTTTTCATTAAAAATTTCATAAAAATCTAAGGAGGTCAATCGGAAACGGCGTAATGATTTGACACAGAACATCCCCTACAGAGGATCACAATGTAGCAGTAATGTTCTGAAAATTTTATTTGCAGTATTTAACTACCCAGGTTTCTGATCCAGCCTTTCTTGAGCGGTTGAAAGTGAGAGAATGGAGCAGGAGGGCATCAGGCCTCTGACATATCTGCATGCCCTGTTTTTTTCTTGTTCTTAAGCTTTAGGGAACACTTAATTGACTTTGGGTCACCCTGCCTGCTGCTCGTCAAAAGCACAATGGTTACTTGCTCTGGAAGAAGCTAAAATACAGCCCTGATGTAACACCCCAGCAGCACAACCCTAACAGCAAAGTCAACGATATTGTAATAGTGACCTGGAGACAGGCATAAACAGGGAGGGGGCCAAGTTTGCGGATGACACAAAACTTGTCCGGGTGGTGAAAACCAGAAGGGATTGTGATGAGCTCCAGAAGGATCTCTCCAAGTTGGGGGAATGGACAGCAAAACGGCAGATGCATTTCAACGTAGACAAGCGTAAAGTGATGCACATTGGGGCAAAAAAACAAAACTTCACCTATAGGCTTATGGGTGCTGAGCTGTCTCTCTTGAGCTGTCTGCGATAGCTCAGGAGAGAGATCTTGGAGTGCTAGTGGACAACTCAATGAAGGTATCAACCCAGTGTGCAGCAGCCATTAAGAAGGCCAATTCCATGCTTGGGGTAATTAAAAAAGGGGTTGAGAATAAAACAACCAATATTATCATGCCATTGTACAAATCGATGGTAAAGCCGCACCTGGAATATTGTGTGCAGTTCTGGTCACTGTACCTCAAAAAGGACATAGTGGAGCTGGAAAAGGTGCAGAAGAAAGCAACCAAATGATTACGGGGCTGGGGCACCTCCCTTATGAAGAAAGACTGCAGCGTTTGGGGCTCTTCAGCCTAGAAAAAAGGCGCCTGAGGGGGGACATGATTGAGACATACAAAATTATGCACGGAAGGGATAGAGTCGATAGAGGGATGTTCTTTTCCCTCTCACAATACCAGAACCAGAGGACATCCACTGAAATTGAGTGTTGGGAGAGTTAAAACAGATAAAAGGAAATGCTTTTTTACTCAGCGGGTAATTAAGCTATGGAACTCCTTGCCACAGGAGGTGGTGATGGCATCTGGCCTAGGGGATTGGACAGATTGCTGGAGGAAAGTCCATTGTGGGCTATAGGCCATGATGGGTTGTGCAACCTCCTTACGTTAATAGTAGGCTACTTCAGAATGCCAGGTGCAAGGGAGTGGCAATATGATGCAAGCATCTTGTTGTCTCCTGGGTTCCCTGAGACACCTGGTGGGCCACTGTGAGGAAGCTGGACTGGATGGGCCCTTGGACTGATCCAGCAGGGCTCTCCTTATGTTCTTAGTGCAAGCTAAACTGCCATCACAATGTGATGAAAAAGGTAGCAGGGATGGAAAGAGAGGAACTGCAAAAGGAATTGGGGGAGGAGATTTGTAGGCAATGGCATTCTCTGCTCCATTTTCAAGGTTTCCTTATGCCAATCCTGATTTCATCCTTCAATTTCAATCTCTGTTTTCTGCACTACTAAGATATTTCTGAGCAACACATAATATTTTCCCTTTTCCAGAGAAAAGGTCTGCTGTGAGTTTGTCTGCAAGGGTTCCTGGAACCGAAGGAAAAGTTCATGCTACTAACAGATAAATGATAATCACTGCATTTCCCTACACAGAAACAGTACAAAATAAATATTCTTTTCTTGGAAATAATTATTATTACAGCTATGTCAAAACATTCCTTAATGGTCCTGCAATGATGCTGTCGACAGAGACAAAAACACCCAAACCAATTCCTTTTCCTCAAATACATGCTGTTAAAAAGGAACAGCCTTCAGCCCTTCTCAGCTTTTATGTTAATGACTGCACTGCAAGTGGTTTCAGTGACCCATAACCGCAAATATGTTGAAGGCAGAAGCCTGAAACAAAGAACAGAAACCCAACTCTTTCAACAGTTGATGCAGAAATGACTAGATAACCTATGCCAATAAAGGTTCCGGGAAATTGAATTGACTAGATAACCTACAGGGAAAGGCAAGAGTCAAGTCAAGATTGGAGCCTTGACTCCTTTTACAACTACAAAATTTCTTGGGAAAGGGAAAATCTGAAGCTGATAAGTAGCTACTCCTTTTTAAGGAAAGAATGCTCTCTGGGGCACCTGGTGGGGCCGCTGTGAAATACAGGAAGCTGGACTGATCCTTTGGCCTGATCCAGCAGGGCTCTTCTTATGTTCTTAAAGCTCCAATCTGACACATTAAAACCAATTTGTCAAAAAAATCCAACAAATCTGTCTTGCTTACGTTTGCATCCCCTACTACTAAAGGGGTACAGCTTTCCTAGCGGTGCTCTCTGGCACAAGCGCATTATACTATGAGCCTGGTTGCATTAAGGAAGTAAAACTCAGACCCATTTCAGTAGCAAGCCCTGCACAGACACAGTTGAGGAATTGCCCACCTCTTGATTTCTCCGATTTCTTCTCCAAAGAATCTAGATAAAAACAAAATTGGTTGCTAGAGAGGTTGGTGGAAAGTAGGAAGCTCAGCCAGAGTAAAAGTTTGTCTCCCTGAAGGCGCAAAGCAGACTTGCGACCCATGATTTCAGAGGAGGGTGCACGGGGTAGGGAGAGGCACCAACAACCTCACACGGTTCACGAGTGGTCGAGCATACACAGAACCAAGGATGAGGATTTCCCCAAGGTGCACGCATGCATTGCACCCCTCTGAGAAAGAATGCAGATGTCAGACGCTGGTCACCACACAGCTTGTGAGTTGTGAATACATCCAACGAGTCCCTGCCTGTATTTAAAATTAATGATCCCAGCCATCATTTATGAGGGTTGAAAGGCAGGTTCTGGAGAATCAGGAGCAGGCAGCAGGAGGCTGGGCAAGATGACGCCTTATATATAGGGACGGAGGTTTGCAGCACCTCCATCCCTATGGCTACCAGTTCTTCATTGTACCATCCAACCTCAGGGGAACTTCCTCAGACAGGGCGTGTCATTGGTCCATCCCAGGGGGTGGCCCTGCCCATGCAGTTAGATAGGAACGAAGTGAGACCAGAGGGGGCGGGCTTAGCGGCCATGTTTTTATACTCAAAATGCTGATTCCAAGCATTTCAGATTGCTTTGCGCGTAGTGTTTAGGACTGAATCGTTTACTCCTGAAGTAAAAACTTACCAAAATAACAACGCGTGATCGTGGAGAAACATCATTGGTAACCTAATTATGAGTTAATATGCACTTACAAGGTTTAATTCCGCATAATTAGTCAGCCATATTGTTAGACCCATGGAGTTGCGTCGGCCATATTGTTTGACCAGACCACGTGACCAGACCACGGACCAGACAATGGCGTCGGCCATATTGTTTGACCAGACCGGAAGTTTCAGGAATATGACGTCATTTCGTCTCCATGTTTATAATACCTCCATGGTACCATCCAACCTCAGGGGAACTTCCTCAGACAGAGCGTGTCATTGGTCCATCCAGCTCAGTATTGGTGACAGTGACTGGCAGGGCTCAGGCCCAGGGACATGACTTTTGCTCCGTCAACCTGGAGATGTCAAGGGCTGAACCCGGGACTTTCTACATGTACAGCAGGTGATCCATCACTGAGCTGCAGCCCCTTTCTGACCCCCCCCCCAATTCCATGCCACTGGTTTTCTGGTCTTTCCCATTCCTATTCACCTCTGCCTCCCTAGCTCCTGCTTGCCTCCCTCAAATCCAAATCCTTTGAAGATACTGATTTTGGACACACATCTACACAATGGAATGACAGTCCCGACAAGGGCTTCACGCAAACTGCAAACTGCCCTGCCCAAGGGAGCTAAGAGGACGACTCTTCCAGGAGGCTGATGGCCTGGCACTCCCGACAGCCTCCAACCACCTGAACTGTAGAAAACTGTGGGGACCGATTCGAACCGACCGAGCATCACACCATCACCTTGTTTCTTAGTTGCTGATGAGCTCCACAGGTCCGTCCTCTGCTTCTTTTTCTGACTGCTTGTGTCAGGATGAATGTGAACCTGGAGAAACAAGGGATGCTGAAAAACGTAAGCTAAAAGGACAGGGCGTCTAGGTGACATGCATTACCACTGGCATTGTGTTCTCCACTGAAAGAAGCAAAGAACACAATCGGCTACGGCTCTCAACAGGAGGCATCAGAGCATTTTCCACAAAATTTATCTGATTTTTTTGTTCATTTATTTCTTACCTTTTTATTCCACCCCTTTCTCTGAGAAGTTCATACATGGCTATGCTTCTCCCCTCCCTCTCAGCAACCCTTTATCCCCACACTAAGGATAATCTACCTGTGAGGCAGCTTGCACTAAGAGATAATGGACTGAGCCCAAAGCTACCAAGTGAACTTCACAGGTGAGTGGGGATTTGAATCCAATTAGCTCCAGTCCTACTCCAACACTGTATTCACTACAGTCACTTGCAACACAATCTACTGACATCTCATGATAAGGATATGACACCCTACCCCAATGTCCCAGTGCACATACCTTGTAATACTTGGATACCGAGGAGCTTGGTATCGAGCTGGATTCCCCTTCTGGCAGAACAAAGTTAAAAACTGTCTAGACAGATAAAAAAAAAAAGAGGAAAGTAAGCAAACCAAATTTTACTAGTGACTCCTTGGAGGGTAAAGATCTCTCAGCTTTCTCAATGCCTGCTGTGTGACAATGGAAGAAAGAAGACGTTTTGAAGCATAATGTACTTTTGCTGACACATCCAGGCCTTCAGTGCTACAATCAGGCTGCAAACACAACAGATCCAAGGATAGACATGTGTAAAAGGATTTTGTTGGTTTTTAGTACTCATTTTGCCAACAGGACTTTACAGTTCAATCCACTTTGGGATCAATAACCAAAGCATTTGAAAGTTCTGACATCAGGCAGGGGATAGGAATGCCACCATTTCACATTAGGCATTATTTGTACAGATAAACAGATTTTGCAGATGCATTAATACTTCTAGTTTGAAGGTTCAACACTATAGATTGAGCCTAATGATCCACGGATTTTATACCCACGGATCCCCCGGGTCCTCCGGACCTGCGTTGAGCCAAATTCGGCTCAACCTGAAGCCTCCAAGGCAGGGGTAGGGAACCTACGGTTCGGGAGCCATATGTGGCTCTTTTGAGGATTGCATCTGGCTCTCGTAGCTACAGGCAGCTACAGGCATTTTTTTTACCCCCTTTTTTTGCATTTTTTTAACCCCGGTGGCCATTTTTTTCTGGCTCCGCCCACTCATTGCACTGACGTATCAACCAGACTACAAAGCCATCAGCAAAATCATGCAGCACCAGAAGTCGCATTAATGGTGAGAAGTATTTTATTTATTATTGGTTAGCTTCAGTATAACAACGTTATTAAAAATAATAAATTCAGAGATTTATTATACTCTAAAATTGTTGGTCTTACTTAAAAATGAACGCATTTAGTTGTATTCAGTGTTAAAAAATATTATATGACTCTTATGGAAATACATTTTAAAATACGTGGCTTTCATGGCTCTCTCAGCCAAAAAGGTTCCCGACCCCTGCTCCAAGGGCAAGCAGAGCTGCACTCCAGTCGCCCTCTGGAGGGACTTCCGAGACCTGTTTAGGCTGAAAAAAATCTGAAAAAGGAGGCCGTTCAAGGCATACAAGCACTAGAATGTAGGCACCAGCATTTTTGTTGCAGTTGTTGTAAACAGCACTTCCTATTCTACAAGATTTCAACTACGTTTAGGGAGAGAGCACCACCTGGTGAGGTACAAAAGAACTACTTCAAAACTACTTCAAAAATCAAAGGGGAACATCTGCACTTGCTATTTTCAGGGGTGTATGAACAAATGATTTTTAAAAATTTAACTTTTTGGTGTTTCAGCTGCAATCAGTTCTTTTAAAAAATAAACTGGTTTAAAATGAAATATGAGCTTATTGTTAAACAATGCTTAAAAGCTGAATGTATGTGTCCCTCTTAAAGACTGCTTTTCTTGATAGATAGAAAGAAAGAAGGAGCAAATCTCTGTCAACCATTACACAGCACAATAGATCATGTGCTTCTACTGTGGCTTCACCATGGGGGGAAAAACAGGGACTGACAACATCAGTACAGATGCCAACCACTGAGTGAGCTTTCACCAATATGTTATTCCTCCTCCTCTGGCTCAAAGTCAATACTCTAAACAAGTGAATTCTGCATCACGACCTCTTTTTTAGGTATGATAACTTGCTGGGACACCCCCAGACCTACGGCTAAAAGTGATGTCATTAAGCAGGAAGTGATTGTTTTTAATAAATCACACTTTTTGAAAGTCAAAAAGAACTCCACATCCTTTTAAAAATGTTTTAGCTTTGTATCTAAGGGACGTCTGCGTTTTGAGTTCAGTGACTGATTCAGCATTGAGAACATTGAACATCGCACTGTGGTTTCTCTATGCCATTGCTGATCAAGCTGGTAAAGCCAATAGTCTTTAGAGAATTCACATTCTTCTTCCCCATGTGCTGAGACTCTCCTAGGCATGCACATGGAAGGTGTGGCATGCCCACTCCGAAAGACACAGGAGAGATTTCATCAGACACATATGCACATACCAAGACCAGTCCGCAAGGCTAATTTCCCTCACAGCCACAAGCATTGAGCAAGTGGCAGTTTAATGAGGAAGCCTCTTCTCTAGCCAAAATGAAGCTTCCAAGGTGGTGGTGCCCAGCTTCTTAAAATGGCTGCCTCAAGATCTTTGAGACCCTCTGAAAACTGGTTGGCAACCCCCTTGGTGGGCAACCACTGCTCTAAACATATATTGCACTGGTGACCAAATATCTTCTTGCTCCAGGTTCCTGGTCATTTTAGTTGCACTTTTCTACACCTTTTTTCACATCTTTTCAATCTGCCAACTCAGGATGTGATAAGCAGAAGTGTGCACAGTATCTCAACTGTGACCATACATGGCCTGAAATACAGGCAGGAGGTTCATTCAGGCTTTGCCAAATATAGCATTAGTCAGTTATACTCTATTGCTTCTCCAAACTCCGGCCCACAGGCCAGATCCAGTGTTTAGAGAACACCCTCCCACTGTGATTGGCTCTTATGGTTCCATTGTAGTGCCAATTCATTTTCAATCCGACCTGGTGCCAGGGACACTCTGGGCAGCTGCATCTGTTCGGACTTCCTGCTGCACAGTCTTCTGGGATGCGGGGTGATAGATCTGACTGCCAAGAGCATCCCTGGCACCAGATCGGATTGAAAATGGAATGGTGCTACAGCAGAACAGTACAGGGAGGGAGTTTTTGGGACACAGCAGTCTCCAGTTTGGAGGCAGTTGCTCTACTGTGTGGTCCTATTTACATTTATTATTTTGACAATTATCCTACGATCAACGGTGATCATGTATTGCATTTTATATTGGTTGGTCTGCCAACCTGAGTTTATTTTAGTGTCTTTCTATATGCACCATAATCACATGTGCCCTGTTCTTTCTTCCATAAATCAATAAACCATTTGAAGTGTTTCAGTTAGAACTTTGGGTTGGTGGACATTTCACCCAATTCAGCTTTAGCCACTGGGGTGTAAAAAGATTTTCACTTCTGTCACAGAAGGTGTAGGAGTTCTCTCTCTCCCTACCATTAAGAAGGTACTGAAGATCCATTTGTTTCATCAGATTTTGGTGCTCTGAAAATTAACAGCTGATGTCTGCTGCTCTTGAATGTGTTTTTTAGATTTCTGCTCGACTTCTTCAATATTTGCATTTTTAAAAAATGCTGCTTAATGCTGTTATCTACAGGTATGCACCTCAGATATGCAGACGACACCACTCTAATGGCAGAAAGTGAGGAAGACCTAAAGAACCTTCTGATGAGGGTGAAAGAGGAAAGTGCCAAAAGCTCAACATTAAAAAAAACTAAGATCATGGCCACCACTCCCATCACATCCTGGCAAATAGAAGGGGAAGAAATGGAAGCAGTGACAGACTTTATCTTCCTGGGCTCCAAGATCACCGCAGGTGGTGACTGCAGCCATGAAATTAAATGACGTTTACTTCTTGGGAGGAAAGCTAGACAACGAAAAAGCTGAGACATCACCCTGCCAACAACGTTTCGCCTAGTCAAAGCTATGGTTTTCCCAGTAGCTATGTATGGCTGTGAGAGCTGAAAGGCAGAGCCCTGAAGAATAGATGCTTTTGAATTATGGTGTTGGAGAAGACTCTTGAGAGTCCCCTGGACTGCAAGGAGATCCAATTGGTCAATCCTACAGGAAGTCAAGCCTGATCAGAGGCATTTCTACAGGGAGGGCAAAGCTCTAAGTTTTGCAAGAAGCCTTACCCTGTCATGTAAATCCCTCCTCTCCCTTGCTGCTGTAGCCAGTCAGCAATGCCAAGATGTTGCTGTTCCCTGTGAGGATTGGCTACAACGGTGCAGGGGAGGAGTGATTTCCACTGCAATGTGAGGCTTCTTGCAAGACTTAGTGCTTTGCCCTCCCTGTAGAAATGCCACTGAGCCTGATTGCTCCCTGGAAGGACAAATCCTGAAGCTCAAATACTTTGGCCACCTCATGAGAAGAGAGGACTCTTTTCTAAAAAGACCCTCATGCTGGGAAAGATTGACAGCAAAAGGAGAAGGGGGCGGCAGAGGATGAGATGGTTAGATAGTGTCACCGAGGCGATGAACATGAAATTGGGCAAACTCCGGAAGCTGGTGGAGGACAGGGAGGCCTGGCGTGCTGCGGTCCAGGGGGTCGCGGAGAGTCGGACACGATTTAGCGACTGAACAACAACATGCACTTTTTAACAGGGATCTGATCAGTAAAACCAGTCCACCAGATGCATCAGTCGCTACCTGGATAAGGTTGTGCCCCAGAATACCTTGGGGCAGCCCTATAACACCCCATGCTTTCTTCACTAAAGAAAGCATGAAGAAGGCAGTTAGCTGCCAAAAGTGTGACAAGAAAGCATGCGAAGCTTCCGTTAGCCAGCACAAGAAGGGAAAGAAGCTAGGCCAGTGAGTCTGGTGGGACCAGCACTGTATTTGCGATTGGGCGGTTGTTGGAATGTTGCTCTGTAGTGCATGTATGTTAATCTTTCTCAGGACCATATAATTGGAAATAATAAATAAATTTCACCTCTGGTGGCAGAGGTTCTACTACCCAGTGACAGGCTGGGTCACAGCAACAGCTCGCAGTTGGGTTGCCAGCATGTCTTGGTCTCCCCTTGCAGGAGCCAAGATTGCATAGAAAACAGGGACACCGATCTCATTACTGTGATTGCACAGAGACTACAAAGACCACGTGAAAGGTTTATTTGGTACATGATATCTAGAACTCTTTAGTCCTTTATAAATTACAAAGAGAGGAAGTATATATTTACCTGGATGATGTCGGCAATTTTATGTAGTCCAGCAGTGTTGATAAACAGCCCAGTGCCTAGGAAAACAAGACAAAGGATTAGAATATTTTTACATGCATCACAATCTTTTTTCTCAGTCTCTGTAGCTAAACTTGAAGGTTTTGTGCAGATGGGCGCATACTACACAGACGTTTAACATATCATGTGCTATACGTTTGCATCATTCACCACTCTCTATAAAGAGAACTAAAACTTACTAATTGACAGAAATGAATTCGATCCTGATCCATTACATGCAGAGACCTAGAGCTGATACACTGAGCACAATACAGGGTCACACTTTCTCTGGACTATATCAGTTTAAGCCACAGGCACGCATGACGAGGAAATTGCATTTTTGAGTACCACCTTAGGAAACTCATTTCTGCACACTGAAAACTGACATGTGAGAGGGAACAGCTCCACAGCTTTCTTCCCAACACGCTTTTCCCTCTTTTTTTGCCCCTCAATTTCTAATCTGTGCCTCAAGAGGAACTGCCCAGAAAAAGATCTACCATTTAGGTCTAAACTGGTCCTCAAACAAAACAAAGGAAGATGAATTTAACTGGGCAAAAGGCACTTTTTCAAGTGGAGCTCCTGTTATATTTAGCAGAGGGAGAGTTATTGTCCCTCTTCACCCCTGTGCAGTCTTTTCTAGTGGGTGTTGCTAGTGGTGTTCTGCATTTTTTTTTAGACTGCGAGCCCTTTTTGGACAGGGACCATTTAACTTTATTATTAGCCTGTAAACTGCTTTGTGAACTTCGTGTTAAAAAGCAGTATATAAATATGTGGTTGATTTATTTAAGAAAAAACAATTCACAGAACAAAGAATCAGTGCAGTATATGGAATTCACTGCCATACAACATCACAATACAGAGCCCTACCGACAGCTCAATCTCCATCCACACCCACTGAACTATATGCTGGATCAGGCCAAAGACCCATCTAGTCCAGCTTCCTGAATCTCACAGTGTCCCACCAGATGTCTGAGGGAGCACCCAGGGCAAGATACCAGTGTCCTGTTGCCATTGCGTGCCCACCCCCCAAGCAAGGGCAGAAGAGCTAAAAATCTTTACACAGGACAGAAACATATGCAATAAAGGCAGGTGTTGGGCCCCCTTCTGAACAGCTGGGTCTGGCAAGCTTTAATGTCCCCCCCCTTTGTTGGCCGTTGTCAAAACCACCAAGGCTTGTTGTAGCTCACGTTGTATTTCAAATCTTCTATCAATATTTGGATTTCAACAATGGCAGGCAAATGAATAATTATTACAGATGCTCCCCAATTTACAAGCACATTAGGTTCCAGTGGTTTGTACATAAGCCCTTTTGTTCAAAAGTTCACCTTCACCACCACCACCACCGTTGCTGTCCGTTTAACTCAAGGCATTATCAGTTTCACTGCAGAGCTTTGGAAATGCTCCTGTATGGCCTCAGTGAACAGCAGCAGCAAAATGGAAGTCAGGAAGGGAAGTGTTTCTTAGTTGAACATTTTTAAGTTGAACATTTTAGGAAAGCTTTTGTACATTGGTAGGTTGGAAATTTCAACCTATCATTTCTTTGCTACAGTAATTTCCATACGCTCTCCCCCTTCTTTCCCAAGGATAGCATGTACACTTACAGCCTGCTAGGTACTGTAGAATTTGTTCCAGAGATTCATGGAGAGAGTTCCAGGTTTGGAATGTAATCTGGGCCTTGGCGAACAGGTCAAATATGTAGCTGCAAATTTAAGAAGACACACAGATAAGAACACCTTACATCTGCAATAACATCCTGGTAGTTCACAGCCACACTTCAGTGAAAATGCCCAGTGATCTTTTTCAACCACCTTGTATTGCCATCACTATCCAACCCTATTTCTGTGACTTAATATACAAGTGGAACAGAAGCAAGTAGAACTCCTCTTCCTCAGGTGTGGGGTGTTCTCTACACATAAACAATTGTTGTAGACTTAGAAGAACTATGCTTAACCAGTCTCCGATTCAGAAAGCATAAGTCCTAGCAGAGTTAAGATTAAAGGCCTAAACAACAGCTCAGTATCAACAAGGTGTTAACAGTAAAAGGAGAAATGTTTTGTAGTGTTTCCATTGTACTGTGTATCTATTAGAGAAGTCATTCAATAATCATTCAAAGTTTGTACATTTTTTTTTTTAAATTAAAGCCTTTAAGCGTGAGGGCTAGAAACATTTTTAAATTGGAAGATTCCTCTTTTTTGAAAATGTGAAATGCCACGGTATGGGAACTTTCCACTAATTCATCTTATTTTACTACATTTTTTACTGCCACCCTTACAGCATTAATTGTGCTAATCGTTCTAATAACATTTGTTGTGTCTTCACAATAACCCTGTGAGATAAGTTAGGTTAACTTGGGCGACCCTGTGGTCGCCTTGGTGGATGACCTACGCCGAGGAATGGACAGGGGGAGTGCGTCCCTGTTGGTCCTGCTGGACCTCTCAGCGGCCTTCGACACCATCGACCATGGTGTCCTTCTGGGTCGGCTGGCTGGGTTGGGGCTTGGAGGCACTGTTTTGCAGTGGTTCCGCTCCTTCCTGGCTGACAGATCCCAGAAGGTGGTGCTGGGGGACGCTTGTTCGGCACCCCGACCTCTTAAGTTTGGGGTGCCGCAAGGGTCTATCTTATCCCCCATGCTATTTAACATCTACATGAAGCCGCTGGGAGAGGTCATCCGGGGGTTTGGGGTGGGGTGCCATCAATATGCTGATGACACCCAACTTTATCTCTCCTTTCCCCCTGATTCTGAGGAGGCAGTTGAGGTCCTGAATCGTTGTCTGGAGGCAGTTGGGGGCTGGATGAGGGCAAACAAGCTGAAATTAAATCCGGATAAGACAGAGGTGCTCTTGGTCCGGAAATCCACAGCTCGGGTATTGGACTATCGCCCTGCTCTGAATGGGGTCGCACTCCCTCTGAAGGAGCAGGTCCGCAGCTTGGGGGTTCTCCTGGATTCACAGCTGCACCTGGAGTCTCAGGTGTCGGCGGTGGCCAGGGGAGCCTTTGCTCAGCTTCGGCTGATTCGCCAGCTGCAGCCGTACCTGAGCTGTGCGGACCTGGCCACAGTGACCCATGCCCTAGTGACATCTAGATTAGACTATTGCAATGCGCTCTACGTGGGGCTGCCTTTGAAGACGGTTCGGAAATTACAACTAGTACAGAACGTGGCTGCTCGGGTGGTTGCTGGGGCACGTCGGTTTGACTCTGTCGAGCCACTGCTTCGGCGACTACACTGGCTGCCGGTTCTGTTCCGGGCCAAATTCAAAGTGCTGGTGTTGACCTTTAAAGCCCTTTACGGCTCGGGCCCAGGGTATTTGAGGGACCACCTCCTCCCATATAACCCTACCCGTGCTCTGAGGTCATCTGGGGGGGCCCTTTTGACTGTGCCGCCACCAGGAGAGGTGAGAGGGTGGCGGCCAGTAGGAGAGCCTTCTCGGCGGTGGCACCCCAACTCTGGAATACCCTCCCCTTGGAGTTAAGAACTGCTCCCTCCTTGGCGGTATTTCGGCGGGGGCTGAAGACCTTTTTATTTCAGCAGGCTTTTAGTTGCTGACAGGCTGGCTGGCTGGCTTTTTTGCATTCTTTTTATATATTTTATGATCCTAGGGATTAATTTGTTGTATGTTGTATTTTTAATATTGTTTTTAGTGTCTTTTAATACTGTTTTTAATTGTTTTTACTGTGTTTTTAACCTTGTAAATGCCGCCTTGAGGGCCTTGTGGCGGAAAGGCGGGATACAAATCAAATAAATAAATAAATAAAATAAATACTTTACCATTTGTAACCTGCCCTTCAGCATAAGCAGGTATCTGACACCAAGTTTTCCTAAAATAAATTGGCCTTACCAACTGGAGTAGTCTTTGTCATCTGAACAACTCAGCAGCTTGTTTGTGTGAATCAGGCTCAGATCCCCCAGAAGCAATGCTGCTATTTTGTATATCTTCAAACAAGCAAAACCGAGAAACAAATCCAACTTAAAACAGAAGTTCGGGTTGCTGAACGTACCTTCCATCCTTCGTCACCCCACTTCCATTTGGTGACAGTTCAACAGCATCAACAACGTTCTCTAGCTGAAGAAGGATCTCTTCAAGGTAAAGAAAGGAAAGGGAGAACTGAAGAGAGTCACTAGTGTGGCTATTCCAACAAGGGGAAATCACACTTTTCTTGACATGGTCCCTCTCCTGCCCCCCACCTAAGCTAACATTGTCCCCACCTGCCCCCCCAGTTATGGCCAAGGCTGCAGCACAGGCTTCCTGCCGCATGCCTTCTCAGTGAGAAAGGGGCTCTTTCTAGGCCACATCATACCCTACATCCACCCATACTGGAAATGAAGGCGCTGCCCTGCCACATTCATACAGTTCAGCTCAATCACACTGCCAACGCTCTGAATGAGCAAACAGCAATGCAAACAGACAGCAGGAAATCTTGCAAGCATTTTCGTACATCTGACAGGCTGGTCAACATCTTGAAAATCCAGTTTTTAAAGGGAAAAAATGAGCTTCTTGTACACACTGATGAAAAAACGTAATGTTTTTTTCAACACCACCACCAAAGGACAAATAACAAGGAACAAAGTAATATGAAGTCCAAACTCACATTATTTCTCAGTTTATAAGAAGTTCACATCACATCATGTGAAGACTTTTACATGGCTTAATATTTCTATAATAAAACTGACACTTAAGGAAAGTCAACCAATGGCTTGACATTAGCCAGGGTCATAAAATAAGACTTCACGTCATTACAATATGCTAAACAGCAGTTGCTATGCAGTTTAAGATACATAAGCATGATGCATCAATCATCAGCAAGTTGCCAGCAGATTCATTGATGTTTCTCATCTACTGTGACTGCTTTATCTATATATATAAAAATGGACGTATGTATGTATGTTATTTATACACGTCTCCGTGCCTTGACCCACGGCCACGAAACTTGGCACACAGGTACCTTGCAGCCTGGAGAGGGTCACTGCGGGGGTCAGACCCCCCTACAGCCCCCCGTTTTTTGGGGAGGGGGGCCAGATCGTCAGGAACCAAAGGGATTGCATTGGGCTACAGGTCTGCTGCCACCCTGTGGTCACAGACGATTCTGCAGGGTCTGTGATACACAGGGAAAGCGAAACCGAAAGCAATTTGCACAGCCGGAGTTGCAAAGAGTTGCAAATGATCCAGAGAGTTCCAGCACCCAGTCGGATCTGAGAGGGCCCTATTTCCAGGGAGCTAACTGGCCACCTCTGCCTGTTTCTCATACATCAGGGCTATCCTGCCATAGGACCTGCAGACAGTAAGTGGGACCTTCATGTTCCTCTCTTAGGGGATTGTGTCCCTGTTTCCTCATTCATTTCACAGTGATACTGTGCATTTTGGGTTCCAGGTCATCGATACAGTTTTATTTCAGGGACGGGTTCTATATTTCTATATATGGATCTCACTATGTCATACTTTTGAGGGATGTTTGTATATTTGTGTGTATGTTCCACCATTACTCTGGGACGCCTGGAACGCTGTGCGCCACACGTGGTACACGTATTCCTTACGATCTGGACAGATATACTGTGGGGGTGCACTACAGAACACACTCATTCCTCCTCCTAATAGAGCCTGGGGATTATTTCTGCCCCCGGGCAACGCTGGGTCACAAAAAGCTAGTTCAAACTAACTGCTGAAGTTTGAATTTCACAAGGTTGCTGCATATTTTCCCCCTCTTAGATTAATTAATGCTCCATCCAAATACTTTTCACTTCTCTTTGGGCAAAGATCAAGGCATTCCGTTTTTCAGGCATAAAATCTGTTTGCAGTTTGCATACTGCAGCAAAGTGGCACAAGCAAGACATCTCTAGATCAATAAGATACAAAAACTGGAACATAACCGGATCAGCTGCTATATGATCCTCTTGGGTGAACTCCAAGGGATGCAAAGCATTTTTGAAACTGCTGTATAGAACAGAAAAAATGATGTAATAATGGCACTTACTCTTTATTTTTGCTATATCTTCAAGCTCCATGTTCAATCCTGTTTTGGAAGGAGATATTTTTATTTACTTTAGACTTGAGGTGTCAATGTCCCCTTTCTTCATACGTAAATATGTAGGTGAATATGTGAGGAGTACTCTCTAATGTACTTTTCCAAGGGCAACACCTTGCCAAATACTTCTTGGAACTGACTTAAGGGGCAATTTCAGGTCAGAACACTTGTACAGGAGATCAGTATTATAGATCTTTGATTGCAAGGAGCAGAGAAGGGAACAGGAGGGAAAATAAGATTCAAAGAATTTTGATGGAACCTTATGGGCTGCCTCAAATTCCTAACACCTTTTTGCAGTGTGCCTGAAAGGTTGACAAAACAGAAAATAGTTGCAGCCTTAAAGATCAGGAGGTTGCTGGCTCATTCCCAATCACCCGGGAGGTGGAGACAGGAAGCAAACGTATCTTGGCTAGGGCTGTAGCCAGGCTATGGCAGAAGGGCATCTCAGTAGCAAAACTACAGAACGGAATATACTTAGCCATTTCATATGCTATGCAGGCTACTACCTCAACAAATGTACAATGTACAGTATACATTGCAATTGCTCCTGTTGCAAAAAGCGGATGACTTGGGCATTCTAAGAATTGCTGATCCTCAACAAACCCCTCTCAAAGACAAAGATGCATGAGCAAGAGGAGGATTCTAGACGGCAAGACGTCTAGCCAAGAGGGTAAAAGCTGCAGTCATGCCCAAAGATAAGATCCGAAGGTCGCCAGTTCCAGATCACCAAAAGTTTCCGTGAGCGGCAGACCTCAAGAATGTGGCTGCTAAGATTTGAGCTGTGTCTGGCTGCCTGTGAGGGAGGAGTTATGTTGGACCAGCTGTTTCTCGGTGAGAGCAAGAAGTCATTTATCAGCTGGCAGGAAGGCAATTGTGCGGCTAAGAAAGAAGGCTGGACTTGAAAGTGTCATCTGAATGTAGCAGTTCTTGTAAGATTAGAACTTATTTGTGATTGTAAAAACCCTTTGGGTTTAAGAAATGCCTGCCTATGTAAACCGCCTTGAATAAAGTCAAAAGAGCAATCTAATGACCTAGAAAGGCGGTATATAAATACGTACTAAGTATTATTATATATATATTGTCTGACCTTCTTTCCATCTCCCCACATATTCCACCACTACCTAAGAAAGCAAGAGGATTTCTCCCTTTGCTCAGATATTCAAATGAAAGAATTGTTGAAGCCATTTGTTCTTAGGTTAGATAATTTATGTTGGGCTTGCCTTGGAATGGAATATGTACATCCCTGCTTCCAGCAAGAACAATGCATGAAAAACTGTTCTGTGGAAGCCTCTCTGAATGAACACCAACTCACATAGGTGCTTCTAAGCTCTTGCACAACTCTCCCCTTTTTTACAGAGACTTCCATGGGAAACTTTCCAAGAGGATTCTGTCCTGTGCTCCTAATTGATCAACAGTCTAGCAATCAAATTCAGTTCCCTGAAGACTGACTTCATAGAACCTCAACATAATTCTCAACAGCATGTAGCCAACAAAATTCCAGAATTTAATGACTCATTAACAGATGAGATGTACCTGACTTGATAGGGTCCACACCAAATTCAGAGTTGAAGTCATTCTGCTGAAGTTCTTTGGCTTGTTTTTCCAACACTATGTTGATGGCATCCACAGCTGACGCTAAGTCATAGGGGGTTAAGTCAAATGATGCTAACTCTTCACACAGCCTCTCCTAAGGAAGCAGACAAAACACAACATTTTTGTTTAGAATATTAGCAGTTACAGTCTTTCCATTTGTGTGGCAAGACTGTTTCTACCCTAGAAACACAGTTGATCAGAGAAACAATAGAAAAGGCAGCAACACTTAGAAAGAAATCCTGCAGTATTAATACAGAGCAATCCAGGCCTGTGTTTGTCAAACTATGGTCAGGACCCACTAGATGGGTCACAAGCCAATTTCAAGAGGGTGCATAGCACCTAGAGCAGTCATCACTGAAAAGATGGGACACTAGAAAGGGGGAAGGCTGTGTGGTTATTTTGCTTGTGTCAAGGGTGTGAATAGGCTTTCCCCTCCTTTGATTCACTTTGCCATTGGAAAATAGCTGAGAAACCATTTTGTGTTATCCCTGGTGTTCCCCTTCCCCATGTTACTATTATCCCATACTGTGTCCTTATATTAAAATCAATAAAAAATAATAATAAAAAGGAAAACGGCTGAGAAACCCAACTGATTGCTGTGTTCTCAGGAAAGCAGCAGGCTCTGACGTCACAATGATGGCACTTCTGGCTGTGACATCACTCCCAGTGGATCCCAGACAGATAGTGAGTCCTGGTGCAAAAAGGTTTGAGAACCACAGATCTATGCTGTTGTTGCCTTTGCTAAGGAGTTATGTCAGAAATCAATACCACATGCGTCAAGTGAAAGCACAAGTTAGATCAGAAATAGAAACGCACGAACTCGGTAACCACTTGAAATGTACAAGTGGCCAACACTGATTTTCATCACGCTACAGAACAGGCATACAAACATACTAACCATGAGTTTTTAAAAATGTATTTATTAGCTGCCTTTCAAGACACACAATCCTCACGTTACAAATGTGCCCATGAAGGGCTTTACTCCTCACAAGCTCTTTCTCATGGCCATCATATCCCAGCGAGGCAGGTGCTGCAATTGGGAGCTCTGTCCTAAATCTAGAGTTGTGCCTTTTCCATAAGGATAATGTGGTGCTGAGGCCTGCGCTGGCCTTCACACGGAAGGCAAACTCAGTTTTCCATCATGCGGAGAAGTTGGCCTTCCCTTTGTTTTGTCCTAATCCCACAAATCCCCAAAGGGGAAAAAACTAAACACTGCCCCAATCTGCAGTGAGCCTTGTGTTGTAATATGAAGAGGCAGCATCAGTTCAGGAGGACAGAGTCCCTGTTTGCGGCCTTTAGTGGGCCTGCCATGGGAAAGAAGATGCCAACAACTACCCTGTCTCACTGGCTTCTGTAGAAGCCTCTCTGAATGAACACCAACTCACTCCTCTCGGCCTGCCCTTTCCGATGCCCCAACGTGCAGTGTGGCTCCATTTCACTTTCCATAGTTTGGTTGATCACATCATCTGCAACTTTTTGATTTGGGGAGTGTGCCTGGTCTGCACCAGTAACAGGCAGTAGTCAAATTCATGTCATTTAATAGCACTGTAAGGACAACTACAAAAAAAGTAGTTCAAACTAAACTACTTCTACTGATAGTTGACCATAGTTTAACAACAACAATTTCATCCACTGGGGGAAATCATTTAGGTTTATATTATGCCCTTCAGCTCATAAGTGTTCACAGGCAGCTCATGAGTATACAGTTCAAAATACAAAACAATAAAATGCAAACACGAAACGTTTTAACATAAAAACTAGACAAGAGTGCAGTAACACAATAAAGCAGCACCTTGAATGAACAGCAGCTAAAAATAGATACATGCATAGCAGGGAAGACAAAACTCAGGGAAGTTTTGAGGACCTGAACAACTTAAAAACACAAACACACAGTCAGTCGGAAGAATACAGGCATGTCCGCAAGTGCCAAGGAGCGTGTGGCAACCTCCCCTTCCATGCCTGCAGGTACGTGCATGCACAGTGTGTAGCATTTCTAAGAGGACAAAACAGCCAGCGGAGACTTCAGTAGTCTAGCTGCCTTTAAAAGGGGTCTGGTTTAAAAGGGGCTTTAAAAGGGATCATGGTCTAGGTGCCTTTAAAAGGGGATTGGACAGATTTCTGAAAGAAAAGTCCATTGTGGGCTATAGGCCATGATGGGTTGTGCAACGTTGGTAGTAGGCTACTTCAGAATGCCAGGTGCAAGGGAGTGGCAACGGGATGCAGGCCTCTTGTTGTCTTGTGTGCTCCCTGAGGCACAAGGTGCGCCACTGTGAGATACAGGAAGCTGGACTAGATGGGCCTTTGGCCTGATCTAGCAGGGCTCTTCTTATGTGCTTATGAGTAGCCCTATTGCAGGGGCCAGGGACAAATGTCCCCAGCCCCCCCCCCCAAGGAGACTCCCACGGCTGCTGTGGCTCCTGCAGGATACAGCGGTAGCCATTTTGGTCCTGCTACTCCTTTGAGAGCCGGGCAGCTCAGGATTGGGCTGTTAATGTTTTAAATTTTCAAGCTGGAGAGAGGAGAGCAGCAAATGGTTATAACTACTTAACTATAACTTCAAATAGTTGAAACTACTTCAGAGTAGTTACAAAGGGGATTGCAATGATTTCTACTAAACAATAATAGTTTCACATCACCACCACCACCTCGTTTACTCAATGCCTCTTGAGGAAACAACTGTTCACAAATTATCATACTTTCTGTGTGGAACCTAATGCAGGCAGTTGGTAGAAAAGGTGACAAGTGTGTTGCAGCCTCACCTACCACATTGTGAGCTTCATCAAGTATTACCACAGTCCCCTTCAAGTCTAAGTTGTGAGCTCTTCGACTCTGCAGAAAGGAGAACAAAGCAGAATACACGTGAAAAGTGAGAGAGTACAGAAACAGTAAGAAACAGCCACAGCTTTGTCGATGACTAGCAAGGTCCCACAAAGCCACTTACAACATGTTGTTTTATTTTCTCAGTGCAGATTTTACAAAACAATGGTGAACAAAGCTTTTGCCAGCCCTTCAGAATTCTCCATTATTGGGTTAACCTCTTGGCTTCAAAAGAATCTGCATGGCTGCAATAGCACAATCAATCCATCTTCTAATGCTGTACTCTACATTTGATGCCAAGAGGGCACTTGAGGCCAAGAGGAGGGTCCCGAAAAGGGACTATCTCAAGATACATGTGATGGAGCAGAGGGACCAAGATATGCAGAGGTTCATTCGTTTTAGAATTAAGTCTCCAACAAGGGGGTTAGTTTTAGAATTTAATCCTTGCAAGGAGAAATGGCCATGTACTCATGTTGAACACAGTATGCCAGCTATTTTCAACCAGTGTGCTGTGAATGGTCTGCAGTTGGGCTGTGGGAGTTTGAGGGAGGGTCATTTGTTAGTAGGGCACACTTTGCTGCCAGTAGGGGGGGCTCACATCCCCCAACAGCTCGACTAATAAATGACTCCCAAATTCCCATGGCACACCTGAGGACCATTCGTGGCACACCAATGTGCCATGGCACAGTGGTTGAAAATGGCTGCCCTAACTGAACCATTTAGCTGGTTCCTAATCCTCAGATTTTTGAATTATGGTGTTGGAGAAGACTCTTGAGAGTCCCCAGGACTGCAAGGAGATCCAATCGGTCAATCCTCCAGGAAGTCAATCCTGATTGCTCCCTGGAAGGACAAATCCTGTAGCTGAAACTCCAATACTTTGGCCACCTCCTGAGAAGAGAGGACTCTTTAGAAAAGACCCTCATGCTGGGAAAGATTGAAGGCCAAAGGAGAAGGGGGTGGCAGAGGATGAGATGGTTAGATAGTGTAACTGAAGCAATGAACATGAAGTTGGGTGAACTCAGGAAGCTAGTGGAGGACAGGGAGGCCTGGCGTGCTGTGGTCCATGGGGTTGCGAAGAGTCGGACACAACTTAGAGACTGAACAACAACAACCCTCAGAAAACTGAACAGTCAAGATGTATGGACAGCTTTTGTTAAAAGCAGAGATGCTAACTTTACTATACTCAATATGCAGTAGAACTCCTATAAATTTAGTTATGCGGAAAGGAGAATCTTTTAATAGGTGAGATTTCAATGATGAAAAACTAAAATCCTTTCAAAATATTCCATAAAACAGATGAGAAGAGGAAAAATACCTTTGAATCCAGTAAATAGTTATAGGGCATAAAAATGATGTCTGCTTGCTGCTTCAAGCTCCGGGAGAAATAATAGGGGCAAACCCTGTTTAAAAAGAATGAAAACAAAAGATGCCCGCAGTGAGATCCAAAACCTTTCCATGGGAATTCATTATGCTCAGCAGGGCTTCTTGTCAGCTTCCTAACAGATCCATCTAACCCATCAGATCTTAAAGGCAGATTACCCAGTGCGCCCTTGTGAGCTCATCAGCACCCTCATTTAATAAAAAGGAGTACTGGGAACAAGCTCTTGATCATACACGTGCCACACAATAAAGAGAGTAATACTGAAGGAGAGAAAAGCTAGCAGGCTTAGCATTCAAGGCCATTTCCACTGATACAGATCAAGATGACTATGCATTTGTTACTTGGAACAGCATTTCCTACCTGGAGAATTAAGGGTTAACAAGACAGAGAGAGGCTAGCTCCTCAACTAGGATGCCAGGAAGTCTCTCTGGGAGGCTATAACTCCCCAAAAGGCTGGAGGGGGGGAGGCTGGAAATGTGCAAAAATAAGCAGCGAACAGGGGGTGGGAACATATATTCAATAGGGCAAAGCAGGCCCTAAACTTTTAATGTCACTTTGGAGAGGCAGACAATGGTTCTTAGGCAAATATGCACCACCATTCCACTCGACTCAGTTAAAAAACTCATCACAGGTTGGCTTCCCACACAGACATTTGGTCTCTGCAGCCGATTCTACAGCTGAGCCACCCCAGAAGGTCCAGCTAAATACAGGCACCCTTCCAGGCCATTCAGTGATGCTTTGCTTAATATAAGATCAGCTCTCAGCTATGATCAGTTTTTGCAACAGACTGTTTTACATTCACATAAATCTCAATTGAGTCCCATATCAAATGTTCTTCAAGAAGTAGCAATTTCAGAGTCATTAACATCTCCTGAAGAAATCCTCAACCCTGTCTTTTGTGGCAGTTCACAAATGTTTTCCCCATCTCCAAGCCTTTTGTTTATTTCATTCTTCTTTAATGATAATAATATATAGGATAATATATAGGATGCGATGACACTACAATCAGACTGACTATATGACGATTAACAAAAGGCAAATTGAGCCATCAGGGCGAGAGCAATAATCACATGAACAATCAATGGGCAATGTAAGATCACTATGAGAATTTAAGCGTTTCTCAGCCCTTCAAAACAATCTCAAAAAAATACCAACGATCCTCTGACTATGAATGAAAGTTTTAGCAAAATTCCCACCCTCCCTTTCTGGCTTAACCTTAATCCAAGCATCTTTGGAAGATGTAGAGAGAAACATGGTGGAGAACATTCACCTGTGCTTGTTTCCATTTTTAACGAGGTCTTCAATATCCAGGATGGAGTTGATCAAGTCTTTCTCAGTGCTCTTCTCTGAAAGGGGAAAAAAGTGAAATAGTATATTCCAAGGAAAAAATTGCAGTGCTTTGAGGTTTACCCAAATTGCTCGCTTCAAATCTAAAGCCCACCTGCATTAGCTGTGTGTTGTAACATCATAGAAGCAGCCCTGCTGGACCAGTGCAAAGGCCCATCTAGGCCAGCATCCTGTTTCAACAATGGCTCATCACCTGCCTCTGAGAAGCCCACAAGTACAACATGAAGGCAGCAGCTTCATCTTGGTGTTGCTCTCTAGCAGCTGGCATTCAGACGCTGACTGCCTCTTAATCTTGAGGTTCATCATCATCAACACTTAACAGCCATTGTTAGACTAACCCTCCTGGGCCCTGAATATGTCCGATCCCCCTTTAAAGCTATCTAAGCTAGCGGCCATTGCCGCATCTTGTGGCAGTGAATTCCACAAGGCACTGTTTTGACTGGCAAGAAATTCAGGACAAATTCATTGAACAACTCTGGGTTCTAGTATTATGAGAGGAAAAACTCTCGGCCCACATTCTCCATGAGGTGCATAATTTTATAAGCCTCCAGTCATTCTCTCCCTAAACAGTATTCTACTGGAGAAGAGCTCTCCCAAAAAACTTTGCTGAATAACACAACGAACAAAACCCTCAACACCATTCCATGCTTCTCAATTAAAGTCCAGATTGCTCTGGCCAATCAATCTAGCATGTTGGCTAGGCATGAATGCTGAAGGATGACTCTTGCATTTCTTGTAGTGCAAAATAACTGAAACTACTGTGTTCAACAGTTGATGTCTGTGGGGATTTCCCTTGTGTTGTGTATTTTGGGTTAGTCGACTAATCACCGTCTGGCCTGAAGAACTAGAAACCTGCAATAGCCTCAAACCTCAAACTCTGAATTGCCTTGACCTACCTCATCTTCTGAGTGGGTCACAACCCAGTGCTCCCTGTAGCACTGCAAATTATTACTGGGAGCCACCTGAGGTTGTTTCCAGGTTGCTCTGGGCCTGAAACCCACTCCATTGACCTCTGCAGGCCCACTGTGCGCCTGCATAACAATCTCAAGCATGGCAGTGGCAAAGCCTTACTGTTCCACACTGCAGCCTCCCTTCATGCCAGGCAACCACTTCCACTGCATGTCGCCCCAGAAGGCTCTGTGCCCTAATTTCCAGGGGGAAGTGGATGCCTGGTGCAACTTGCAAAGACTGGGTGCAAAGAATAGGGGCTGCAGCAAGGAATGGCAAGGCTTTGCCACTACTGCACCAGAAATTATTATGCAGGCATGCTGAGAAGTCTTGCAGTTTCATTCTCCACCCCAATCCAATAAGATATTCCTATCTATCTCGTGATGGAGATAATAAGAGACACTATCCCTTGGAACTGCTGACTTTACACACCTTTCTGCTGGATTTGATGTATTTCCCAGGCAGCTCCATACACATTAAGATCTGATCACTTCCCATGGATCTAAAATTATGCTGCCTGAATATCTTTAAAAAAATCACACCACATACCGTCCCCTAGTTAGCTGTTAGGAAAACGCACAGAGAAGACGCCTAGGGGCTGGAGCATGCTATCAAGTTCCAGGAAACCAGGTAGAAATGGAGATCAGCTGGCCCAAATAAACATGATATTTGCACATATAGTTGAAAATTAAGAGGCTAGGCTGAATTGCTAGGCTGAACTGATGGCTCCATCTAGCTCCTACAGCTGAGCACATTCTGGATACAGTGGCTGCATTTACCCTCTGAACTCAGAGATCTCATCTCTGTGCGTGAATGTTTCTATGTATGTAAAGGTGGTAACAAGTTCCATGGGTGAAGTGTTTATTATGTCAAATACTTCCTTTTGTTTCTATTGGGTATTTTAAATGCACGTGCTGAATTGGGTTTTTTCTTCTTTAAAAACACCCTGAGAGAGCCAAAAATGGGGCAAAATCATGGCAGGAATGGGGGGGGGGGCTTTAAGACTTGCTCCTGCCGCAATTCTGATCCCAATCACACATGTCCCCATGCGTTATTTTAATTCTAAGCTGCCAATGCATGAGCAAAACACTGTCACAGGGCGCCATAATAACCCCTCTACTCAAATTATGCACTTCTGTACCTACCCTTAGGGATCTTTTCCTGGGCACTACAACCCAATGCTGCTGCTAGGCAACCTCCACTCATGTCCGCACCAGTCGCATTTCAAATTAATGGCAGTTGCTCAGCAATGGTACTTGACAGGCTGCTCCCACTACCTTTGACTTAGGTGATTATGCGAACCCGGTGCTCTTGTATTCCAGGAAGGTTTCCAAGAAAACAAGAACATCTGTTGATTTAGTCTACGTTTTTTATAAGAGACCATAATGCATGCAGATGACACACTTTGTAAGTTATGCCAGTTCCCTCTTTTCTCTGTATAGTCAGTTCAATCCTAAAGTGAACGTATTTGTTGGCTCTATTCTCTACAGCCCAAAATCCAGAGGTCTTGGACTACTCATATAGAGGCAAAACTTTACCTTGAAGGCCTTGGATGTGTGCCTCCAAGTCTATATAAAAGTCACTTCATACAAAGAAAAGTACAGCAGAAGATGCAGGCAGCAGCTTTCTAAAGGCTATTTGCCTGAATTTGAACATTATGAACACAAGAAACCTCTCCTAAGAAACTGATATACCGTACTACATACAAACGTGATTATGACAAATGAGATTATCCAAGAAGATCAGAGCATCAAAGGATAATGGTACCCTTCAGCTAATGATGCAACCTTCCTAGCCTGTAGAAATACTTCCCCATTAGATACCGTATTTCCCCATGTATAAGATGCACCTTTTTCAAAAAATTTGGGCTCTAAAAACTGAGTGCATCTTATACAAGGGGTGTGCATCAGGGTGCTGAGTCTAACCGTGCATGTAGAGCTAAAATGAGGGCCCCCCCCCCAGTGTTCAATACCTCTCTCTCCTGTTCAATCGCAGGACTATGGCCGGTCTTCTTACCTTACAGGCTCTCTTCTCTGATCGCGGGACTGCAGCTTGACTTGGCCACGGTGGCCAAGACTTGGAAATGAAATCCCATTCTTGGCCACCGCGGTACTTCCTAGTCAAGCCACAGTCCCGCGATCAGAGAAGAGAGCCTGTAAGGTAAGAAGACCGTAGGGGGCTGGAGGCATATGATGGGACTACTGAGGGGGGCTGGAGGCAAATAATGGGAGTACTGAGGGGGGCTGGAGGCACATGATGGGAGAGCCGGGGGGCAGTGATGAGTAGCTTTATGAATAAAACTTGAGTTCAGTAACTTTGTGTGTGGTGGTACATTTTTTTTCAAATTTCTGGCCCCAAAATTAAGGTGCATCTTATACATGGGTGCGTCTTATACATGGGTGCGTCTTATACATTATACTGTTTGTCTCTGCATCCTAGAGAGGTCGCACTTCGGAACTACATTACAAGCTGCTTGGCATCTTATTATTATCACCAGGTTCTTGTGGACGAACACTAGGGTGTCACACAGCATGGTCCTTTCAGTAACAGAACCTAACAATTGGAAATCTACCTGAAAACAAAGCACCACAAGAGCATGAATGGGTGGTATAACCCAACCCTTATGATAACCTTTCCAAGAATACAAAAGCACCACCTTGGTGAACAGGTGGCCTTGAAAATGTGCCCCAGGCTGCAATCCTATCTATGTCTACTTAGGAGTAAGTCCAATTATAGTCAGTGGGGCTTACTCCCCCCATTGTGTGGATAGGATTGGGCTCCCAAAGTTTCATGCAAGTGGCCAAAAGAAAGGTAGGACTGATCCTCCTAATACTAATAAATAGGCAGCCAAACTGAGATATTACTTTAACAGACATCCGTTCGTACCTTCCACGTTGTTATAGAAATGACATGAACGAGTGGTAACTTTCATACGGCACATGTGAATCTGAAAGGCAACGTAAAGTCCAGTTCATACAACGTCAAGTCAATGCGCTTGATCACATCCCAAATGTCCCTTGACTCCCTTGCTGGAATTTGGATTGCAAGCTCCTTGCAGCAGAGACCCATCTGCCTACTTTTATGCAACTCTTCCAAGTACTCTCCAACTTACAGAAGCCTCATGTAATTTTGAGTTCACCTGAAGTCTGGACTGCACCTGCTCACCACTTGCTTTGCTCTGTAAGCTGGGATCATTCCCAGTGCGCCCAGAACAATCCCAGCTTATGAAGCAAAGCAAGCGGCAAGCTTCACTCAGCAATGAGCATGGGCGGCTCTTCTTGCGCAGCCTGGTTCCATCAAACACATAACTCAATTTACACAAGGGTTCCGTCACAGAGTGGTCCCTTACATGAGTGGTTGTATAAAGCATAAATCCCGCTGCTACCCCAAGTAACTTTCATGTGAGGGCATCCGTGGGAACTGGATAGGATTAAAATGCAGAGAAGGGGCAGGGTGATGGGTTACTAGCAGACAATACTACTCCCTTTACTATTTCAAAAAAAAATTTTCTGGACACAAAATGAAAGGAAAACATCCATCCACACTCAGCAGCTGAGGCTAGATTATAAGTCAAAGACCCAAAGCAACGTGACTTAACAAAGGTTTCCGTTCATTCCTAAATTGTGCTTTTGCCTCGAAGAGCTATTTGACACCCAGTTCTGATTCACCAGAAGCACCTTCCTCTCAAAAAGATGCATTGAGTTAACAAAAGAAAATGGTCACCTCCTACAATAACCCCCTTTAATTAACAGCCACACTGAAGCCAACTCAAAACTAACATAGTGTAGCAGACAAAATATTAGACTAGAACAGTGCTTCCCAATCTATGGGTTGCAACTCACCATTGGGAAGCAAAACTGGGCCATTCCCCCTTAAGGGGAGTGGCCCAGTTTCGGGTGTCCCAACAGTGCCATGGACATCTAGTGTCCTTTTAACGTTCCAGGTGGGGGCCTTCAGGAGGGTTGGGGAGGCCTGCAGCCGCGTCCGTGGGTCTCCCTGAAGGAAAAAAGAGCCCCATTTTGAACGTAAATGTGTGCTTCTGGGTCTTGCCTCCCAATGCACACACCCCGACCCACCAGGTTTGTTAAAAGGGCACTGGGTGTCCGAGGCTCTGTGATGCCATCAGGACACCCTCCCAAGCCCTGGCCCTGCAAATACTTACAGCAGTCCCAACTGTCTGAGGAGGACTTTGGGAACTGCTGGGCCAGGAAGAGAGAGGTTCAAATTCCCACTTGAATTCCCGCTGAGGCTCACTGACTTGTCCTGGCTTAATGCTAATTTGCTTGTATGTTCTTACCTGCATATGGTTACTTTCCTGCCTTTTAACTTCAGGGTGGATGCAAAGCTGCTCTCTAGAACCCAAAACACAAACCTTTGGCCTGTTTAAAGAAAAAAAAGCACTAAAATGTAACACACACACACACATCGAGAAAAGTCCACTGAAAATATATCCTACAAGATTATGGCAAGTATTTAAAACACAGAGTTCAAACACGGTGCAAGAAGCGGCAAGGATTGGTACTTTGACAACACATGCATTTTTCAGTATTATAGGATATTTATCTTTTGTAAAAGCAACCTTGAATGAGAATTCTTTTACTGCGGCTACAGTTTCGGTCAGCAGGGACTTATACTCAGCACTTTCAAAGTGTTCCAATAATGAGGGCAGCATTAAAGTGAAGATGGCCAGATACTTATTTAACAGAAGTTCATCCACACTCAGAGTGAGCATGAATAACTTAAATTTTCTTTACCTGTAAACTGTGTTTTTTAATTCGTTGATGGCCTGGGTGAGCTGAGAATGAGTTCTGGAGGCATAAATTATTTTAGGAACGTCAGTGTAATAAGCTGTCAAGTGGAGAAGGTGAGGCAAGGGGGTGGGAGCAAAAGAAAAAAATTAGTTCTTGTTTAGTGCTAAATATATCATCAGTCTGCTTTTCCCCAGCTGGTGCTATGGCAACAGCCTGCGGAGGCAGTGAGGGATATTACAACCCAACCATTCACCTATGGAGAACAAGAAAAGTGCATATCTTTACTGCCTTCAGCAAAGGAGCTTTCTGTGACGCACCTATAGCTAAATTAGTGCAAACACCACTGAGAACTGATGCTCTGGTTTAAGCCCCTCAAAGATCTTTAACAAAGACAAGCCCCCAAAATATCAAGCTGTAAGCCAATGTGCCCAATCCCTGCATCACAGCATCCAAATACGTTTTCAGAGGGTCACATGTTTCCTCTCTCCCACATGACCTGAATTTTTACCGTCAAGAGTTGCAGTGCTGCATCAAGGATGTACATTTCCTATATCGGACAGTCTGCTACACTCCTCCTACACTTCCTATGAGGACAACAGAGTTGGATTTACCTCCGAGTAGATGCGCATAGGATTCCACTGAGAAATGTACAGTGGAATCCCATGCGCATCTACTCGGAGGTAAATCCAACTCTGTTCAATGATGCTTACCCTCAGGAGAGCATGCATAGGTTTGAAGCCTATGGAAATGAACACAAATATGATTGTGAAAGCAAAAGTCACTGCGCTTACTTGGGATATCAGCCAGTGTGGCAGCATTGCCCCAAGATGACAATGGTCGATCAGGGAAAAGTTCTGCTCCGTTAAGTTTCTGTGCAATCTTCTGTGCAGAGATGGCATCTTTAAAATGCTCCTTCCAAGCCAAAGTTGAACACAGCAGACAAAGTGTCTTCCCTGTGCCTGTGGGACTCTCCAAAATCCCATTCACTTTCTTGAATAATGGTGAAAAGGGAAATAAAAGAAGAGAAATGTCGGTACATTCACCTAAATGCCAGCTGAGTGACAAATGTTCCCCAAAAGACACTTTACTCATATCAAAACAAAACACACAACTGCCAAGAGACTGCATGCCTGGAGCAAACAGAGGTTCCTGGAAAGGAACTGGGGTGAATTGTATCTGGGAATCCCAGCTGCTCTACGACAAATGCGGCTTTCTACAGTTTTGAGCAACAAAGAGGTGGAAGGTCTTAGGGCTGGACCCCAGGGCTTTATTAATATTAATTATACAGTGCTATCTATGTACCTTTGCATAGTATGAAAACATAGTTTCCTGAGAGGCTTACAATCTACACACTAACACAAGGGAGACAATAGAGGAAGGAAAGGCAAATGGATGCAGGGGTAAACAGGAAAAGCACATGCCATTGTTTCTGTTAAACACTCTTAAGCTTAGTTTCAGAAGAGAATGGGGACTAAGGTATTGTGCAATAGGAAATATGGGTTTAAAGAGGGGATTTGAAGGAAATAAGCAAGGATGCTTCGTGCACATGTTCTGGGAGGCAGTTCCAAGCAGAAAGGGGAGAAAGGATAGTCACATGAGAAGCAGGAAACCTTCTGACTCTTAAGGGTTGTGGAGCTGAAAGAGCAAAGGTCACAGGAAAAATGACACAGGGGTATGAGACCTGAGAGGCTGAAGCTTCTTACAGGGCTCAACAACCCTATCCAACTTTCCATCTCCAATGCAGCCTTGCCAATAAGGCATGTCCTGCATCTGGTGGGGGCTGTCACAGAGGCCTCCTCAAGCATCCACACTGGAAAGTTGGGTATGATTAGCCCCTCACTCAATCACACGTACCCCATCTGAGCAAAAAGGAAGAGTTGGCCTAGCAAAGCTTTATACTATTTTAAGCTATTGCTGGATTTGCATAAGTCATTTGGCTCAGCATTTGCTGATGATTTTTTAGGTCAACATTGCTCACAGTAGGTGTTGAAAGAGATTTCCAGAACAGTCTAGTTTCAACTCCAATTCTACAGAATCTACAAAGTCCTCTTTCTGATTTGTGCTTTTTCCCCAGATCGGCAGAAGAACAATGAAGCAAGCTGGACAGTGCGTGAATTCAGGAGGGCCCCTTTATAAATCAGGGTTTGGGAGCCAAAAGCTTGGTCTTATAGGAAAACGACTTATGAAGGAGAATTTTCCCCCACAAGTAGTAATAAGAACAGGAGTTAATGGGGATTGCACGTACATCCATTGAACTTAGAGAGAGGAATTTTATCTCATCAGAAACATTGGAATAAGGTAGGCACAGGGACTGTAGAGCGTGACATGCAGTCCTAAACAGGTATAAACCCGTCTGCCCCCCCCCCAAACAGGAACAGCCTGTGCATGTTGAGACCTTCATTTAAGGCAGAAAACTGGGGGAGAAACTGCGAGTTGGCAGGCACATACACCATACTCAGGCACATCACCTGCCCCAGCTGGCCACTTCCGTGGAGTCCTAACCAGCGCCATCCTCTTATTAAGCTGTAGCAGCTGAGAGGAAGATGAGGAATTACCGCTTTCCCTTGGCACACAGAAAGAATGCTTCACTCCCAGCATTCATTAGAGAAAGTGGGGATAGTGGCACTGGATGCTGTGGGGGAAAGGTCAGCACTTCCCATCCTCCTCTCAGCAGCCTGTGCTATCATCACCACCACCACCTCCTCCTCCTCCTCTAATGGTCAGTCAGTGGAGAGTGCTGGGAGCGAAGCATTCCCTTTGTGGCTATTCGAGGAAGCAGCGGTGGTGCTGGATGCTAAAGAAAAGGTAAACAGGAGCTTACCTATAAGGCAGGGGTTAGGGTGGCCCCTCTCTCAACCTCCTCCAATGGCTAGCAGAAGGAATGCTGGAAGCCCAACATGCCCTTAATGGCAAATAGAGGAAGTGGTAGCCGTGATGCTGGGGTTGGGGTCTTACTACTCAGCCTCAATGTTCAGTGGCCACTGCGACCACTTCCTCTCATGCCCACAAAAGGGATGCTGGGCTCTCAGCATTCCCCTACCAGCCATCAGAAAATGAGGATGCATCAGCAGCACCACCAAATTCATTAGAGAAAGTGATAAGGAGGAGAGAGATAAGCCCTCCCCATCCTTCGAGTATCAAGCACCACAGCCGCCACCATCAATTGTTGTTGAGTTGCTGCAGCCAGGCAAAGCCAAGCTCCAGGCAGCATGGAGTTTGGCAAGCCGGATGTTTGGTGATGATATGTGACCTCATCACCGTGGGTCTGGAGACAGCATTACAACACAGTTGTGACACTGCACAGAAAGAGAAGGGGTCTGTGTACCAGCATAGAATATATAAATCTCAACTGAAACTGGCCCCCCAAAAGACACATTTCCGATATTTCAAAGGTATTTTTGTTTTGTGAAGAACAGATGCCTTTCCTGAAAAGAGCGTATTTTGCAAATAGTCAGTGCCAAACATATTTGCATTAGATCTATTTACAGAGAGGTGGGTTCATGATCTTCTAAGCTTTTCAGAATTGCCCTAATGCATTATGGTGCACCATTGGGCACCTTTCTAAGAAACTCTCTAAGAAAACCTTGGGCTTATTATGTGGAAATTATAGTACTTCTACAGTAATTCTAGCACAGAGGCAGTTGGGTGCTCCCGCATTAAGCCCCATCAGCCCTCTTGCCCACCTCCATCTACCCTCTTCTCAAATAGGAAGTCACAATTTAAATGAACTCACCCAGTGCTGGGCCACCACTCCCTTACCACAGTGGTACTATGGCACTTCCAGCCTGGTTATTTCCATTCACAAATGCGATGACTCTATAACCCTAATTTAGACAGCCTTGTGGCATAGCCCCTGACAAGCATTTAGATCAAAATAATGGCCTACATTAATTGGGCAGCAAATCTTATTTTTAAAAAATATTTTTAATACAAGCACTTGCATGCCTCCAGATGGCAGGCACCATCTTGATGCATTACATTTCTTCCTGCATGAGGAGGAATGCTTCTTCCACAACACAGGCGGAGATTTAAACAGAAGGAAAGTTGTCATCGTCCCCAAAAAACCAAACGAGGGCTTTTTTCTTTGTACAGTCATATGACACAGTCAGTTATATATGATACTTGCCCAGAATATTCAAAGCACTGCATTAGCTATGTAATCTTTATAACCCAAGAAGAGAAACCAGTATTACTGCTGCTATTACAGCTTGCAATGGTCATTCACTGGGTTTATGGATGAACTGAATTGAGTGGGACTTACTTCCAAGTAAGTCTGAATAGGTTGGCAGCCTAAAGCTATCTCAGCATTATGACTCCTAAATTGTTTGTACGCATACCTTCACAAACATACATTCCAAAATATTTATCGGAACATTATTAAAAATCTGCACTCTCTCAAAATACTTACCTTTTGCAGGCATTCCAGCACTCGGGACATGTATTCTTCCTGACATTTGTAGGGCTGAAATGGGAAGTCCACGGTGATGCCATTTAATTTTATTTTGGGCATATTTTGTCGGACATGCCAGAACTTAGAACCTGAAACCAAGAAGATACTTTAAGTACCAAAGGCATCTTTGTTAAATATCCACATAGGTAGGGATCTCAACTGCCACCTCCCCCCCCCCGGTTCTCTCCAATGGGGCATGCACTGCATCCTGAGGTGGGGGGGGGCAGTCCCAGAGACCTCCTCAAGGTAATGGAACACGTGTAAGGGCTGCATTGTGGCTGCATCAGTGCTGGAAAGTTAGACAGGACTGGGCTTTAAGAGCAGATCTCCTGCCTTCCATCAATATGCTAGCATTTCCAATAGTTCAGAGTGCTGTAGAAAGGCCAGACAGCTTCATTCTCAATTTCTGTTCTCCCAGAATCCTTCCTTTGCCCCATCTGTGAGACTACATCGGAAATCAGGGACTGACTAACACCATTTGACAGAAAAAAAAAAACCTTATCAATCATAATCAGCTTTTGCTAAACATCTCCAGCAAATCACACATTAAGTGATTTCGGTTCTCACAAAACAATTACAAATAAATGCATGTTTTATTCTAAGCAGAAGGTCCAATTACCACAACAGGAAAAAATAGATTACCAGTCATACAGAAATGGGGAGGGGGGAATTAGTTTTGCCTTCAAATTTCACTTTTTCTCTATAAACCATCTTGTTTCATTCATTTGTCACACATCAACAGCAGTAGCCGTATGTTGTACAGATAGATTATCCATTATCTGGACATCTGAAATCCAGACTATTTCAAAATCCAGACAATTCCCCCCCCCCAAGACTTTCTTTCTAAGTGCAGAGCTGATATGAGCAAACAACACACTGCGGACTGCAGAAAGAAAACTTGTGAAGTGTCAACAGAGGCAGTGTGAAAACAAGGAGCACTTTTGTAGCGTTTTCTGCAGCGTGAACACTAGAAGGTCTTGTGCTCATTCACATGTACAGTGCATGTACAGGCTGGAAATTCTATTCCCTGCTCTGTGGAGTGTACCTATACAGGCATTGTTGAAAAATGTCAAAGGTGCCAGCAGACACCCAAATGAGTAATAGTGAAGACAGTAAGAGAAAGCATTTCTCATTATATTTGTGCAATTATTCCAAAATCTAGATATCTTCCTGTCCCAAGCAGTCAGGATAAGGGACCCACACACACATCTATTTTTAATTTTTAGCTTTCACTTCCTGTGATTCAGAGCAGTTTGTGGTACTTTTCCCGAACTCAGGACAAACTTCTGTCAAGGCCAGATTTGAGCACGATGCTCGGCACAGGGCTAAACGGCCAAGTTTACACGGCAGTCCTATCCACGCTTACCTGAGAGTAAGCACCACTGACCATATACGGGACTTACTTCTGAGTAGACAAGCCCAGGAATGGGCTCTCAGTGCACTGCCAAGAGGCTGGTCGTTGGTACCCTAGGACAGCTCGCACAGATGCGGGGGCTCGACTTAAGCTAGGCATGGAGGACCCCGAGCGTGTGTGGGGCGCCTTTGCATTCAGAATCCCTACCCAGGATGCCGCGCGGGGGGGGGGGTCGGGCGAAAGGCGGGTCCACATCGGGCCGGGGAGCAAAAGATACCTTCGGCCAGCCACAAACTATGGGCATCCCCCCTCCCCGGCTCGGGCTCTCTCTCGCTTCCTTCCCGCCCGAGCTGAGGAGGCCCCAAGTCAACGTGCGCCCGCGCGCCTCTGACCCACCTCGGCTCGGTTCGCAGGCGCCGCGAGTGCCGTCACGTGACGCCGCGGTTCCCGCCCCGTTCGCCCAATGGCTCTCTCTCGCGCGCGCGCGCGGGGGGGGCGGGACAAAGCGTCGCCCGGCTCCCAATTCTCGCGAGGGCGTTTCCACGGCAACCGGACCAGGGAGCGGCTGCCTCGGCCCCGCCCCTTATAATGCCCTTCCTCGGCGGTGAGGGGGGCTTGGTGGTGTTCTGCTTGCCATGGAAACGGCGGGGAGGGGTTGCTGCTCCGTCTCCCCCCTTTCAATCATTTCGGAAGGCCCCCCCCTTTCTCTCCCACCTCCACCAACACCCCAAGAAAAGCACAGCCCACCTTCCCCCCCCCACTAGTTCTCATTTTTAATGTGTTTTCAGCCCCTCTTTCTAATACTGCACGTGAAAACCACTATCCTTAACAACAGCCCTGCGAGGTAGCTCATAAGAACATAAGAACATAAGAAGAGCCATGCTGGATCAGGCCAAGGGCCCATCTAGTCCAGCTTCCTGAATCTCACAGTGGCCCACCCCAGGTGCCCCAGGGAGGCAGGAGACAACAAGATGCTTGCATCCTGTTGCCACTCCCTTACACCCGGTACCTGTAGCCCACCACCTTTGTAAGGAGGTTGCACAATCCATCATTGCCTATAGCCCACAATGGATCTTTCCTCCAGAAATCGGTCTAATCCTCTCTTAAAGACATCAAGACCAGATGCCATCACCACCTCCTGTGGCAAGGAGTTCCACAGATTAACTACCCGCTGGGTAAAAAAGTACTTCCTTTTATCTGTTTTAACTCTCCCAACCCTCAGTTTTAGCGGATGCCCCCTGGTTCTGGTGTTGTGAGAGAGGGAAAAGAACATCCCTCTATCAACTCTATCCCTTCCATGCATAATTTTGTATGTCTCAATCATGTCCCCCCTCAGGCGCCTTTTTTCTAGACTGAAGAGCCCCAAACGCTGCAGTCTTTCTTCATAAGGGAGGTGCCCCAGCCCCGTAATCATTTTTGTCGCTCTCTTCTGCACCTTTTCCAACTCCACTATGTCCTTTTTGAGATGCGGCGACCAGAACTGGACACAATATTCCAGGTGCGGCCTTACCATTGCTTTGTACAATGGCATGATAATATTGGCTGTTTTATTCTCAACCCCTTTTTTAATTACCCCGAGCATGGAATTGGCTTTCTTAATTGCTGCCGCACACTGGGTCGATACCTTCATGGAATTGTCCACCAGCACCCCAAGATCTCTCTCCTGAGCTGTCACAGACAGCTCAGAACCCATTAGACAGCTAACCCATTAGCTCAGTAGGATTTTGACATTAATTTTGCCGATACCCATAGAAGAACAAGCCTTGCAGGGGGAGAGTCAGCATGGCTTCTGCAAGGGTAAGTCTTGCCTCAGGAGCCTTTCAGAGTTATTTGAAAAAGGTCAGTAGGGGTGTGATGTGGACAAACCTGTGGAGATAGGTAGATCTGGCTTTTCAGAAGGGGTTTGATAGGGTCTCATAGTGAGAAAACTCCCCAGTCAGGGAATGGAAGGGCAGATCCTTTTAGAGGCTCTGGCAGGCTTTCTGAGGCATGGGGAGGTTGTGCACATCCTCCCTGGCTGAGGCTTGAGCCTTCTGAGAGGCACTCTACTCCCAGCTTGACAAACCACACAGAATTGACTTGTGGGCTTTCTGAGGACCAGGGAGCCCACACGCGAAATCCCTATGCATGATTCATGCCTCCCTGGGGCACCTGGTGGGCCGCTGTGAGATACAGGAAGCTGGACTAGATGGGCCTTTGGCCTGATCCAGCAGGGCTCTTCTTATGTTCTTATGATCACCCTGTGTCTCCGAACAGCTCCTGGACACAACTGGAAGCCACATCCAGGAGGTCATGAGAGGCCTTCCAGCCTAGTGTGTGTGTGTGTGTGTGTGTGTGTGTGTGTGTGTGTGTGTGCAGGGCTGGCCTTAGGAGCTGTAGGGCTCAATTGGAAACATTTTTGTGTAGACACAGTCAGTGTAAAATTTTATATAAAATCTATAATATTATTTCTGTCTTTGTTAACATGGAAAGTAATCAAAATGTGCACTTTAAAAGTGCATGTGAGTTGATGGGCCAAATGGATCTGAGCAGATGTTTATATAAAATTGCATGCAAGACTAGACTATCCTAGCACAGAGTTCCCCCTTAGGTATGGGGCCCAACTGGGAGCAAATAGTCCAATTGGTTTAAAGTCATCTCTCTGTGTTTGTGAGTGGCACAATACAGAACTGCGGGCCCTGCTGTTTGTGCCACAGTTCCTGCAGCAGGAGTTGTTGTGGTATCCTTGTGTCATGGGGTGGGGTGGGTATCTTCCTATGGTTGGCAGTAGTAGCTGTTACTCATTCGTGGAAACTGATGGTGATGGCCCAGGAGTGGCTGCTTATTGGATCTGCGCCTTTTGCTGCTCCCTGCTTAGGCTACCCTGGTAGTGCTTCCCTGGCTGTGGCTGCTGCTGGAACGGACAGGTTGTGGTGAGTGGCTCCATGCATGTGGTTGATGTTAGGCTACCACTCCATGATTGGCATGGGCTGTTAACTTCCATGGATGCTGGCAGAGTTACTAGGAGGCCTGCGCTGCCATTCAAGCATCCAGCTCTTTGTGCTGGATGGGCTTAGGGTACATTGTGCCAATGTAGCACTGACACCAGTACTACTTGAGACTGAATCATAAGTCACTAAAACCCATTAAATTAGCGATTAAAATAATTAAAAGTTGATAAATCTGATTTTTCAAACAGGTACAGGCCTTGTGAGAGGGAAAGGTCCCGTGCTACAAGTTTGACTCAAGTTCATAAATTATGCTCTGTGTGTGCATGCGCGCACGCGCAGGGTTGGGATGTTCTTTCAGCAGACTCTAAAAGTACTGTGTAGATTGCTATTGTCATGGTTATCATTTGGAGTTTAAAGGTGGGCTATTTTTGGATGTACTTCTCCGGATGACTTTTGAAGTTATCTGAAGTAGAGTGTAAAAGAAGCTGGTCAAGACGATGACAATGATTAATAATAATTCCTGTTTTGGATAGAACTAAAAAGAGGGTGATGTGGAAGGACCTTAGAAGAAGAAATCTATTTGCTGCCACTGTGGCCTTGGGGGCAAGGCCATTCTGTGAATAAAAAACAAAGCATGTTTTCAGATGCTCCTGGCTTGGAAACCCAGGAGCAAACAAAGAAATGCTATTTTTATTTTGTAAATGCATAACTAAAAATATGCATTTATAAAACAAAAATAGCATTCCTTTGTTTGCTCCTGGGTTTCCAAGCCACCTTTGGACATGCTTGCGAGTTAGCAATGAGGACTAATACCAAATATATCAAGTGAACCATCTAGGCTAATTTTAAGTATTGTATCTTAACTGGCTTTGCCTTAAGTTTGTGATTAAAGCAGTGAGACAGCACTCCGAAGTGATGATAACACTGTAACTGGGATGCAGGTTTTTTTGTGGGTTTTTTTTGCCAAATTAACCTGAATTCTTTAACACGGCTTTCAAGTAGTTTGGGCAGGGGGGAGTTTTCTTTCAAACTCATTTTCTCTCTTAAACAGAGTTTGCTCTGTGTTTTCCCCATTTTGTTTTCAATTCCCAGAAAAGACATGACAGAGCAGATCATTAGACTATCGATGCCAGACAAGAAAAGAAGAGGGCTAACAGGACTTAGAGACTGAACAACAACAAATCTCTAGCTTGGGTGTGTCTGTTCAAATGTCCCCTTTGCTAACAGCCTTTGTATTCCTCCTTCTCAGAATCCTGATACTGAGAAAGATTTGGATATCAAAAGCCACTGTCAGAATCTAATCAGCCTACACTGTGGGCCTCTTTTTCTTTCTTTCTTTCTCTCCCTCTCTCTCCTCCCTTCTTGGATAGCCACCACCCCTATAGCTGAGTCAGTCCTTCCTCCTTTCCACAGCATTGCAGCACTTCAGCGGGAAAAGCCAGCCTCTCTGCTTCTCTGCCCTTTCAGCATCCTCTCTGGTCCTCATCATGGCAAGCACCGTCTCAGGTAAAGAGCAAGGATTTATTTACATGCAACTATAGAGAATTGAAAATGAAGCTGTTTGAAACAGTTTGCTTGCTCACAATTCTTAAGGTGGGGCTTGTCTGCAAAGCTGCCCAGGAATAGCTGGGCGGGTATCATTGTCTTCCCTGCTGAGGGACGATGGGATTAGCTTGGTTTTTTAGACCTCTTCTTGGCCTTTAGACATGTTGGTTATCAAATAATTTTCTGTCTATGTACTATATATGGTTAAGAACCCATTTACCAGGGCAGGGGAGAAAGCCAGAATTGGAGGAGGGGGATCTTTTGTGGGGGTTTTAAACCAGGTTCTGTAAAAGTGGATCAATGATGGCAGAAAGGAAGGGTGTAGAAAAGAACAAAGAAGCAAGGACGTTTTTCTTTTTTCTTTCTTTCTTTTTTTAAAAAGCATCTGGGTTAACTGAATCAGGGCAGGTTCAGTAGCTAGAAGCTGCTTCAGAGGGAGTGGTCCATTCATGGCGCTGAATGAAACCCTGATAGACAGTCCTTTTCTGCAGGGCTGTGACACCACTGCATAGCTACACCCTGTTGCCCTCCCAGGGCCCGGCTTGTAGGGTGGGGGGGGGGTCAGCTTTCTTCCCAGGCTGTCAGGACCTGTGCATATGCATGGACCTGTCTCCTCAACCATGTATATATTGTTGTATCTTTGGGTGGGGGTTCTTGTGGATGGAATTTAGAAAAAGCATGCTGTGCTTTAACCTCCTAGACAATGGGTGGATTGTTGGGATTTTCAAGACCCAGCCCCTTTGTTGTCAACCTTGAAATCTTCTTTTGTAAATTACGACCCAGGTCCCATTTCTTTTACTGCATTCAAAAATAAGTGGTGGGGGTGCTGTTTTGAATGGAAGAAGGGAACTGAGGGAAGGGGAGAGAAAAGCTACCTGGAAAGGAAAATCAGCATCTTAATTCATTGGCTTTTCCCAACCCAGTGATGCCTGCAGTTTCTTCTCTGTGTTTCTTCCTTTTAAAACGTTGTCTCTGGCTATGTTTGAATAGCTTTTGCATGAGAAATAAAATTTGCCAGAAATTTTTATACAAAAATTTGCTAGACCTGTGTGCTTAGAAAATCCACATACGTTGTGTCGGAACAAGAGCTGAGGTAGGAAAAACAAATATACAGGGGTTTTCTTGGGTATATGTGAGCCAGCTCTCCTCCGACTTCATTGCAGAATTAGATGCATTGAAGAAGCAGAAGCGTTGCTCAGGCTTCTCAGCACCATCAGCTGAGGCTGGAAGGACCCTGCTGTGAAGGAGTTGGAGGGCATGTTTTGCATGTCTGGGTACCAGGTGCCTTCCCCGTATGGTGCTCTGAAACAGTATGGTACTGTCTCAGTCCCCTCTCCCCTTTCCCCAACAATAAATACCAATTTACTGACAATGGGCAGGGCATTTAAAGCTGCCTCTCACAGCAGTTTTTAGCCTGTCAGTTTAGTTGGGGTTGGCATAAGACCAGCTCCAAAGAGCAAAATTCCAGGGTGACAGGACTCTGTGAAGAAGCAGTGAAGAAGAGCAATAAGAGAAGATGCTTCTTTCTTCTTCTTTTTTTAAAGACAAAAAGCAGTGCAGAACTGAACCATTTCTGAGGCAACTCCCTATCCATGGTTGCAGGATTGCAAAAGAGATTTGTTTTAATCTTCGCACACATAAAAGCCTGGTTTTCCCCACTATTTTCCATCCCTCCTCCTAAAAGCAGGACGTATTTGGAGGAGGGGGATGAGGGGGAAGCGGTAACAATGTCCATGTGTGTGCCTCAAAAGATTTCTGTAAGTTGGAGGAAAGAAACAAACCATCCCTGTACCTGAAGAGGAGTCGTTTCCTTGAGCCCTGTTCTTCTTGTTTCCCTGGCATATTCCAATTTCCAGTTGCATAGATATTATTATTATTATTATTATTATTATTATTATTATTATTATTATTGATATCATCATCGTCATCATCCAGAAAGCAGGGGAAGCCACAGCACATGCTCAGTGTAGTGTCAGCTGCAGTGGTGGCCAAAGTGTGCCAAAGGATTCTACCCCGGCAGAGATCTTCTTTGAAGCCCCAGACATTCCTTCTGCAGAACTAGGCTACACCTTTAACACTTGGTCTTCAAATAGCTGCACAAGGCCATGCAAAAGTGCGTGCATAGTTATAGCATATGGTGACCCCTTTCAGTACTTGGACAGGGAATGAATACGAGGATTATGAGTTGGTAAGGTTGTTGAAAGCGCCCCCCCCCCGGATTGTTCTTCTACGATAGATTAATCTGTAGATCATACCATACATTTGGCCCTAGGTCAGCTGCTGGTGATCCCTTTCTGCGCATAGAGCCAGCTGCAGCTGATTGAGGAGGAACTAAAGGTGCCACACCCATCAAATGCCAGATATTTAGCCACGGGAGATGTTTGTGGTAGCAATATATGGCAGGAGGAGGAAGAATCTCTCTCTCAGTACCCTCAGTCCTAAGAGGAGCCTTTCTTGGCCACACCTTCTTCTTGAGATTGGAAATACGGAGCTGATGCAGTATATCAAGTGTGTCCAAACCTAGGGCTGATATTTTTCTCTTAATTAGAGACAACATTAGGTATTGAATGGAAAACTATAACTGAGGATTTGAAGGCCATTGAACTGAATGGGACTTCTGAATAAACATGTATTGAATTAAATGGTAGTCTTCTGCATGCAAAGCATGTGAATTGTGCTATCAGATTAGTTGTACGTGGTGACAGTGATATACCTGGGTAAATGCATGTACATGAAGCTGTGGGTCATAAATGTGTCTTCCATGCATGTACATGAAGCTGTACATAGTTTCTGTAGTCCAGTGTTATTCAAACTGTGGCTCAGTACCCAACTTGGTGAATTGCAGTCTGATGTTGGGTGGGTCATGGAAAGCTTGGAACAGCCATCTTGGAAACTGCAGACCTTACTCTTGTTGTATTCCTTTTGTGAGTTTGAATTTTGAAGTGAGGGTTTTTTAAAATTTTGTTTTTAGTTCAGTGCTTTTACATCATATTTTGTCTAATCTTGCTTTCTGTCAGGGATGTCATGGTTGTATAATTGCTACAGTCCAAGAATGCCAATTTTCATTTCAGGAGTGTCATTTGATTATGTTACAATGACAGCACTTCCTGCTTGATGATGTCACTTCCTGCCACAACATCACTTCCAACGTCACTTCTGGTGGGAACAAGTGCCATTCTAAAAAGTGGGTCCCGGTTTAAAAAGTTTGAATACCACTGCTCTTATGCCTGAGAGGTGATTCAAGATGATGGCTTTGCCTTCTGATTAGGGATTTGCTGCTTGTCCAAGAAAACAAACAAAAACCTCCTGTGCAGCTGAAAAATCCATATCCTTCTTTAAAAAATAATAATAATTTTATTTTCTTCTATTGGGTATGGGTAAGGTTTAGGATGTACATAGGATATGGTACAAACCCATATCCTTTACAATGCTATATAGAATGTAGAAACACCACACAACCATCTCTGTGGACATTAATTCCACTGTTAGAATGAACTGCGGAGAGAAGGGGATACTTCAGCCACACTGCTTCCTAAAAACTGGTTTCAGGTCCTTGGGTAATTACAGATGGCTACCTTCATTGTGGCAACTCATTGTGATCTGCAATTTGGCAGACCAATTACCTGTAACATCCTACTCAATGGTGAGAAGAATAATGGCAGCCAGCTGGTGAGAAACAGGTTGTGATGAGCCTTCCTTGGTTATTTAGCAGGGCATTGCAGATTACCAGATTGTGAAATAGATAAATCAGTTCACTCCTTTCTTTCTGGTAATCCGACTCACCCATCTTCTCTGCTTCCTCCCACAGCAGATCTGTTTAGCCTTGTACACCCACATGGATACATAATAGTTGGCAGCTTGTCAACTCTATGTCCTAGTGTGAGCATACATGGGTCTTTAGCACATACCCAGCCCAATCCTACGGATGGGATGCAATGTGATGACAGATCTCATGATCCTAGTCTGCAGGATGCTGCAGGATGCTAGTCCAGCAGCAGCTCTAGAGAGCTGGGACCCAGTGGCATTGGTAAGGAGGGGGCCAGCTTAAGAACTACAGTTCTGGATGCACCCTGTCCATCCAAATTAAAGTACCTGTCATGCATTGGGTTTCCTATCAGCTAAATGGGGTGGGGATGAAGAAATCTTTAAAATTTCCACTTCCCAATCAATCCAAAGTTGCCAGTACCACAAATCTGGGTCATGCAGCAGTACTGGGAAGAAGTAGTCACCTGACTGGGCCTGTTAAAAGCTAATATTACTATCATATGGTCACAATGTGTGCTGATTTCCAGGACTGCAGTAACAGTCTTCAAGTAAAATATTAGAAGCACAGTGTTTGCTTAAAAACAACTACCACCGAGCCACTGACACAGCTGCAGTGTTGCTAATGATCACATTCACACAAAAGGCAGCTATGACAAAAATTGGGCATTCCTATATTAGATATAGGGTTTTATATTAGGCACTATAATGTTGTTGCTCCGTATCACACTGTCCCAACTGAAGATCGGGCAGCTGATTTTTGCAGCATATCTGTCTTTTGTCCCCATATTTTGCAATGTGCAGGTACATTCGCCCTGAGCAAATTCAAGGTATCCTTTGGCCTGGCTTTTATTTCAGATTAGGACCATCCTCCTTTTGCTGGCTGTTGACATTCTCTTGTTGAAGAATCACCTCTTTTCTACAAGGTTCATTCCACCTGCTTACAATTACCTTGATCTGTCATAGCCCAGTTTTGCTGTTTGGCCCTTTACATTTGTTCCGAATGGTTTTTCCAGCAGTTGCACTTGCGCAATTATAAAATGAAATGAAACAGTGACCCTTGTGTAGAAAGAATGAGAATTTAAACAGGCAGAAAAATGGTGTGAAGAGAAACAGAAGCACCCAGAGGGGAAAGGCGCTTCTTCAAAGAGTTGTGGGTTGTTCCTTCCTCAGAGGACTTTCCCAGTATTCCTTTTTGATATTGATAGAGGCACAGCTGTAGATTCTCTGTGCCATGCAAAGTCTCATTTCTGCGATCAAAATAAAATTATTTAGCAGGGACCAAAGAGGGAAGGCTAGAGGGGTGCCTGGGGCAGGTGGGCTTGAAGAGGTCAGGAAAAGAAGCTGTGGGGGATGAACCAGGACTTGTTCAGTGAAAGGGGATGCCACTAAGCACTGCAAGTGCAGGCACAGCACACGTTTGGCTTTTGGAACTTTCCTGGGCATTGCTCACATTTTCCAACTTTTATCTGTAGTCAGAATCTGACTTATTTATGTACGTATAACTGCGACGCTTAGAAAGTCAACTATTAGCATGATAGCCAGTTGCTGTGATTTAAAAAAAAAAATACAGGTCAATTCCATTTATGCCCAAAATGCATGTGGCATTTTGCATAAGTGCACTGGATAGCTGTCTAGTATTCTGCAGCTGAAAGAGTCTTCATTAAAATATTAAGACAAGTTTTGATGGGCCTTCATGCCTTAGGCCTTCTTCCTGGCTTTCCGCCACATTCCCATAATAAATCCTACTGTCGCAATGGCTCCATGGATGGCTGTAAGGCATCACTTCAGGGACCTATCCGTGCATGACTATCTCAATCCTGTTATTTCTTACATGGCCTGCAGTCTGACATCAGCGGATCCTTACTCATCTTCTGTGCTTTCATTGGCCCTTGCCTTTCTGCCAGCAGCCATTTCTGCAGCTTTGCACTCTTTCCATCTCTATGTTGACTGCCTTTCTAGTTTGCACTGATCAAAGCCATTTGTGGGGACTTGCCCTTTTGGCTTCTGAAGCAGCAAAGTTCTGCAGTTTACAGGGAAAATTGATAATAAGGTCAGGTAAATTTCCTGGTTGGCCTTGTATGTTCACCTGTTCACCTGAACACTTTTGACGAGTTCTACCTTGAAATGACATTGAGAAATCTCTTTTCAGGAGATGATCAAGGGAGGTATTTCCCATTAAGGGGTCAGCAAACCTCTTACATCGTTACGACACGATTGCAGCACAAGGACTTCTAATCACACAAGAAAGCAATGTTTTTTTTTCTTTTTAATTCTTCATGAATCCATATGTTCGTACTCCTCTGCTCCTGTTTCCTACCATCAATATGCATTATTGACTTTCTGATTCATAGATCTATACTTGCTTGTAAATTGAGCTGCCTCACATTCATTTATGTTCCAAACTAGTGGTCTTCAACCTTCTTTCATGCCATGACCCCAATAAACAAACAAGCAATCCTGTCGTCCCTCCCAGACCTCCATCTACCCACTCCCCAATCCTGTAATGCCCTCCCAGCACTGTTCACTGTAACTAAGTATTCTCATTAAAAAGAGCAGAAAAAGTTGCCATGAAGTCTGGCACTAGTGAAAGCTACTTTAGCACAAGTAGTGAAAGCTACTGGGGCACAATCTCCTGGTACCTGAAAGGGTATACCAGATTCCTCCCCCTTACCTGGTGGTGTCCTAGTCCAGTGGTCTTCAACCTATGTTGTTCCTGTAAGTTGCCATGACCCTGCAACCAAGGCTTCGTGGCCCCATTGGGGTCATGACCCCAAGGTTGAAGAACAGTGTTCCAAAGGAATATTAGACAGCTGACCTTGCAATATCCTCAAATTTTAAAGAACTTAGGGCTATAGTACTATACGAACAAAAGTCTGGCTCACCTGAGATCCCCAACTGGCTCCTGTGTAATTAACATCCCTCCTGGGAGAAATATGACCTCTTCATAGATTTCCAGTAATTCTCATTTTCATGTCCCAGTGCCAAGAGCAAGGATAGTTGGTTGAATGTTGCGTTACTCTTCAAGCTTGGAGAAAGGGTTTCAAGTGTTAGCTCAGACATACTGTAGATTCTTTGCCTAGCCTTGAGCAAGTTACTGTCTGCCTCAGTTTCTCTCTCTGCAAAATGGTAACAGTATTAACACGCATTGCAGGAAAAACTGTGAAATTGAATGCAGTTTAGAAAATTCTGGCCATTGGAAATACGACTGAGGGAAACAAGGCTCATGTCCAACTTCCCAAAACTCTTTGTAGCCCGAGGTACTGACAGCCTCGGAAGCAAATTATCCTGTCCCGGTAATTCTTGAGGGACTGGAGTGACAAAACCCTTGTGCAACTGACCAAGCGATTCAGGGCCAATAGGTGGTAGCAGTTAATTGGATGAGCATTTAGTCAGATGTGGGCTGCAGGACCTCAGACAGCGCCAAGGCTGCACTTGCTCCAACAGTGGGGTAGAGCAGATCTGTGCTGGTGGAGCCAAGCCAGGCCAGGCCTTTTCCTGGTGGGAAGTGTGTCTCCTTAAAATGCCCTTACCTTCCTTGTTCTCGGAATCTTGCACTCCTGCAGTGCTGAGTGACCTCTTGGCAGACTCAGGTTTATATCTGATGCTGCCATCCCCCCCCCAACTGTGTCTCTCTAGACTGGTCTGCTGGCTGGCTTGGCAGAGCTACTTGGGTTTTCCAGAGTCACTTAATCCAGAATTCATACCTTGCACAAAGATCTGGAATTGATTTCTCTCCCTCCTCAGCATCGGTGTCTTTGTGAGCCTCCATCTCTCTCTCCTTGAAGGATTAACATGGCAAAGCAAAAGCATCTGTACTGTAGGACTGTACCAGCAGACACATAAAGGCATTTACTGGCAGGAAAGTTGGAAGCAAATTCCAATCAAAGGCAGTAATGGATAGGAAGATGTTGCAGAGTGCTGGTTTCACATGGTGGTTAAGAGACTGAGCTATGAATCTTCCACAGTTTCCATCTTGCCTCTGCCATTAACTGAGTAGGTGGCTTTATGCAAATAGCTCCCTATCTGCAATATGGGGATAATGTTTACCTTACAGGTTCAAATGGCATGAACACTTTCACCAAGAGAACGATCGTAATTATTATTGTTTGGGAAGGGTTTAGGAGCTGACAGTATTTATGCATGTATTTCTTACATTTCTATCCCTCCCTTTTTCCAAAGAGCCGAGGGTGGCATATGTGGACTTTCAGTCCTTTTTTGTCCCCCAACAACCTTGATTGGAAATTTGAATGCTGGTGTTTCAAAATCTAGATTTGTGTGATCAAATCAAATGTGTTGAGTGTGAAACACTCAACAAACATTGTTTTTAAAAAAGCAGAATTGTGCAGGATTTGCCCTGGAATATGTTCCACGTAGGGCTTCTGTAGGGCTTATTCCCAAATGAAGGTGCATAGGTATACAGTCTTACAGCACAATCCTAGACACGTCTACTCAGAAGTAATTCTTAGTGAGCTAAGTGGGACTTACACACATGTAGGTGTGTTTGTAAGTGCAACTTTAGGCTATAAAGCACATGGGAATGAGTTTCAGAGCGCAATCCTATACTGGTGCTGCGCTCGTACGCCGATTCAGTGTTGTTGCAAACGTGCATTAGGCACATCTGTGCTAGCAAGTTGGGCACTGGACTGGTGCAGGCAGCAGCACTGGCACTCGGGTGCTGCTGTGCCCATCGGCTGCGTCAGCCATACGCTGGTCGAGCGCCGATAGCACTCGGTCGGCGCAGGAACTTGCTGGGGGCGTGCCGTGGGCGTAACAGGGCGACGATGGCCATTGCACCGTATCCTAAGCCCCATCCCTGGCAACCCCGATTCAGGCTGCTGCTGTGCACGTTGACCTGCGCCTGCAAATCAGCGGGCACAGATCCGAGCAGCCCCATAAGGCTGGCTGGGGCTTACCTGAGGGCAAGGGGAAAAACTCCCCTTGCCCTGTGCTGTGCTGCTGCTGCCTCCTAGTGGCCTTAGGATGCAGCCCTGCTGCGCCGGCTTCTCTATGCCGGTGCTGCTTAGGATTGGCTGTCAGTGAACTCGTTGTGTAGTACTTCTGAGTAAACAAGTTTAGGCTTAAGGATCAGCAATGGGAAGACAAAAATTATTCAGCTAAGAATAGGGAACTGATCGAATGCTAAATCAAATCTGAGGAGCAAATAGCCTCTTTGTGGGGACAATTTTCATTGGGCTTGGGGTTGGCCTGAGTTCTCCTCACCCCTGAGGCAGCAGGTCAGATGCTTCCCCCCTTACTTGATGATGTGCCAGTCCCTGCCCCTCCCACTCCTCCCCTCCGCATTTCCTCTTCCTCTATGCTCGTCTTGCTTTTCCAATCCAGGGAGTGTGAGGAGGAGGAGTGCTGGAGGTAAGGGGGCGGACAGAGATCCACCCCCACTAATCTGCTGCCTGAGGCAAATCACGGATGGGCTGACCCTGATCAGGACTGCAGCATGAGGAAAGATGGCTTTTAAGCTCTCCCTCTGCACCAGGACCCTGGCCCAGACTGCCCCCACAGCTGGCGAAGAAAAACACATACACAAGGGTTAACTGCATGTTTGAAGTAACACGTGGTTTATCTCGTTCACTCTTGTGGGCTTCCTGAAGGCATCTTCTTGGCCACTGTGGGTAGCAGGATCCTGGGTTAGCTAGCCATTTGCTTGCATTTTAGAGCTCTTCCCACCCCCACCCCGTTCATCATATTTATGGACCATCCATATCTCAGAAGCTCTGTCCATCACTGGCGATCTTGCTCCCGCAGCCCAGTCCTAACCTGTGCAGGAGCAGGCAGGCCAGCTGACCTGTGCTGCATCCTACGCAGGGTAGGAGGCAGCTGGAGCTCACCATGGGGCATTTGTCCCCTTTCTCCAGGGTAGGTCCCAGGCAGCCCTGTGGGGTCGCTTGGACCTGCAGCCTGCTAAATTGCAGCCACAAGTCTGAGCAGCCCAGGGACAGGGGGCTGGATCTGGCTGAACAGCCTGATCCGAACTCCACCCCCTCCCTGGGCCAGCCCGCCCATGGAGCTGTGCTCCCTCCACCCTTCCCAATTCCACTTCCCCCTGCCTCCCCCCTACCCATCCAAAGCCCCCACACTGGCCAAACTCAGCCAGTGTGGGGGTGACTTAACGCCCGGTCCTGGCAGCATTGCTGGGTATGTGCTGCTCCCTGCGTTGACCCAGCATGCCCTGGGCTCACACAAGCAGCATGTGTTGGCCCAGGGCGCTGTTGGGATCATGCCCAATTGTATGCATACTTTCCTGTGAGTAAGTCCCATTGAACACAATGGGGCTTACTGTTGAGAAAGCATGCTTTTCAAACATTAAGCTTCAGTGTACCTTTGGGGCTCTCTCCTACTATTGGTGCTGTGTGTGAATGTTGTTATTCTGGCACGTTGCCACTGTGGGCTTTGCACTTGTGTACTAGACCAGTTTAAGCCAATCCGTTTAGCCTCATGCACCTAGAAGCACTGAGAATGACTCCAGCCAGTACATGCAGCAGATTACACACATGCTGGTATACACACAAGGACCATGCAGTTTGCTAAATTGGAGAGGTGGTATCTATTGAAGAAATGTGTTATGTTTGAGCCATCCCTTTGTCTTATACGTGTGAGTGTGTGCACATGTGCTTGTATTTATAGCACCTAGCTGGGCCCAAAGTGGTGCTGAAGGAACAGCTCCGCCATCCACAGACTGGAATTCTTCTGAGTCCAAAGGAAGAAGGGATGGCAGAGCAAAGAGCTGGTGCGCCTGCAAAGATGTCGACACTTCTGTTTTGGGTAGGAGGAAGAGAAGGAGCAAAATAGTAGGCGTGGGTGGGATGAAGACTAAGTTGCTCTGGGAAAATAGCTCTAAGCAGCAAGGCCAGCCTCTTTCCTTCCTTGTGTGACAGTGCAGCTGTTGGCAGAACGTGGGTCCAGCTGGAAGGCTCTGCTCAAGCATCATTTAATTGCTTGGGGATGGGTTCAGGGCAAAAGCTCCTCCAGATTTCCTCCCCTGTGACTTCTGAACTTGCCAGTGCATCCAAAGCAAGCGAGCTTCTCTCCCCTCCCTGGAATGTGTGTTGTCTGGACAGCAGCTAATTGCTTTTGATTGCTGGCGCCAAGTAAAAGCAATGGAGTCTCAAGTGCCAGGAGATGTGAACGCAAACAGCCCTCCTCATTTCATTAGCCTGCTGGTGACAGCTGGGCTGCTTTCTG
>JAJKFI010000104.1:2297058-2312481 GCA_029204185.1 Lerista edwardsae | reverse complement strand
ACTACAGACAGTTGCCCTGGAAATAGAGTCGCAGAACCTGGAAGAGTCTCCCGGAAGTGACATCACAAGAGGCAAGGACCATAGAGAAGGCCATAGATATCAATGTGCCATGAGAAGAACAGCACTGAAAATCGTTGGCTTAGATCAGTGGTTTGCCACCTGGGGTATATGAACCCCTAGGGATACTTGTCAGAACCTTTAGGGATACTGAAAAAAAGAAATAATGGCAGAAAAGACAGGTTTGTATTAGAATTAATTGTTGTTTTTCAGTCGCTAAGTCGTGTCCGACTCTTCGCGCCCCCCTGGACCACAGCACGCCAGGCCTCCTTGTCCTCCACTACCTTCCGGAGCTCGCCCAATTTCATGTTCATCGCTTCGGTGACACTGTCTAACCATCTCATCCTCTGCCGCCCCCTTCTCCTTTTGCCTTCCATCTTTCCCAGCATGAGGGTCTTTTCTCAAGAGTCCTCTCTTCTCATCAGGTGGCCAAAGTACTTGAGCTTCAGCTTCAGGATTTGTCCTTCCAGGGAGCAATCAGGCTTGACTTCCTGTAGAATTGCCCGATTGGATCTCCTTGCAGTCCAGGGGACTCTCAAGAGTCTTCTCCAACACCATCATTCAAAAGCATCTATTCTTCGGCGCTCTGCCTTCCTTATGGTCCAGCTCTCACAGCCATACATTGCTACTGGGAAAACCACAGCTTTGACTATGCGAACCTTTGTTGGCAGGGTGATGTCTCGGCTTTTTATTAAGTTGTCTAGGCTCGCCATAGCTTTCCTCCCAAATTAATAGAATTAATATTAGAATTAATTAATAGAATTGCTATTAGAATTAATAGCAAATAAATTAATTGCAAACATTTTGCTAATAAGAGGGGTACAATTTATAGAAATTGTCTGCCAAGGGGTACACAAGTGAAAAAGTGTTGGGAACCACTGGGCAACAGGCCCAATCCTAACCTGTGCTGGAACAGGAGGCCAGATTGCCCCATATCCAGCATGGGGTTGGGGCTGCATGCATTGCACCTCAACGTCAGGGGAATTTATTTCCCTTACCCTGTGTCGCGCCACAGCCGTCCCAGTAGCTGTGCCAGTGAAATCATTGACACAACTCTGAGCAGTCCATGTAAGGCTGACCAGGACGGGGGTGAGGACGTTGGCCAGGCTGGTCCCATCCCCCTCTTAAGGCTGGTCCGCCCAAGGTCAGCCCTTTCCCCTGCCCTTCTCAACCCCCTGCGCCAGCCGCCATAGGCCAGTGTTTCCTTACCGGCTGAAATCCTGGGGCCGATCCCTAACTCAAAAGGAGGTGCAAGCTCGCTTTAAGATGTGTTTGTGACATTCCTGGACTAGCACAAGGGACTTGTGCCAACTCAAAGCGTGCATAGGGTTGCGCTCTTAACACCATAATCTAAGAGGGCAGTGCCTTAACGGATATGATCCAATAAGGGTTTGGATCAGTGGGGGTTGATCTGTTCATATGTTGCCTTCAGCTGGAGATGTGGTTTTCAACACGAGTGCCTTGTGCATTGCTTGGTCCTGAGACTGCAGTAAATACGCTCTCTGAGCTGGCATTCTTTCTGGCCCTTTTTAACATATAAATAAGCTTTGATTTAACTTGGCTGCTAACATCAACATACCGCCTACACTGGCTCAGAGGTACCTTCTGGCATGCCAGATCCAGACCCCTGTCCCCAGGCCACCTGCCCCTATCTGGGCCGCTGCGGGATCATCGGACTAGTGCTTGCTGAACAGCAGGTGCAGATCTGAGGAGCCCCCTCGGCCTGGCTGGGGCTTACCCCGGGGGATGGGGCAAATATTCCCTTGCCCCGTGGAGAGTCCCAGCACACTCCTGACTAGTGTTAGGATGTGTGCCGTTCTCCCTGACTCCGAGAGTGGTCCAAACGCATTTAAATCGCAGGGCCGGCCTAACTCCAAGTTAGGATTGCGCCCTTAGAAACATCCCCAGATTATTTTGGTTGCTTGACAACTGTTTTCTAATAGTTGTGGTTGTGCATAATCCACTTTTAATCTGTTTATAATACTGTAATGTCATTCACACTTTATGGCAATGAATTCTACAAGGTGTAGATATAGTGTTTAATAACAACTTTCCTGGTTGTTCATAGAGGTTTTTATGGTCCTTTATTATCCAGTATGCTTTGCTAGAACTTTTATTGTCACTGGGTTCTTTTAAGATGCATGTAACATGCAGATGTGGGGCACGTATTGCGTGTGTGTGTGTGGGGGGACACCTAGTGCAATGGCTGAAGGCACAACTCAGTGGAATGGCACAAAACAAGGAGGGAGGCAAGGTTAAAAGTGTAGCAGTGGTTAGAGGAGAGGGTTTCATAGACACCTGTTGTGCCTCCCAGGCCCCAGTCGGTTCTCACCCTTGCTGTGTCTCTCATCACTGTCCATCTCATCACTGGCCAGAACGGGAGCCTTATTATTATGTCTTGCTGCTAGAGGCATTGTGGTTGCTTGGGGAATCCTCCAGGACGTTGGGCACCAGCTGAAAGGTAGTGGCCCACACAGCCTCTTGTCCCAAACCATCTGCTGGACCAAGTGGCCCCTCCTGCTGGGCTTGTTCATTCCCAACAGTGGTTTCTTCCACTTGGGAATTCGGAAGAAACTCTAGAAAGGCTTCACCTGCCTCCCTGTGAAAATGACACTCTGCCTCCCGTAAATATTTTTGCTTACACTGGTTTTCCCCCTTTTCTTTGCAGCCTACAAAGAGAAAATGAAGGAGCTGTCTCTGATTTCATTGATTTGTTCCTGTTTCCACACTCAGCCGCACCCAAATACCATCTATCAGTATGGAGGTAAGTGGCACAAATGCCAATTACCCGTAGAAATCAGGCTTTATCAAGCCTGTGACCTTTATTGGGGAATACATAGTTGCGTATGCCTGGGGAATACATAGTTGCGTATGCCTGCAGGTAGGCCTGGATCATAAATCTGTATTCATCATTGATGACCGATGCAAGAAATGTCAACAGCATGTGTGAATGCTCCATCACAGATGAAACAAAGCAGGTATCACTTCAGATGCAAGGCAAGAGCCTTGCATCTGAAGTGATACCTGCTTTGTTTCATCTGTGATCTCTTCAAGGACATCAGCACCCAGCCACTCTGCTAGAGATGGAGAGTGAACAGGGCTCCTTCCACAGGTTGCCAACCCCAGTGGCTAACAGGACCTTCCCCTTTCAGGCTCCATTTAATTAGCAGTTGGAGGCAATCACTCTGTAGCATAGCAGAAGGAGCTGGAAAGTGAGGCTTCTTCCACTGGTCTGCTTTAACCCGTGTATATTGTTTATATTCCTTTTGGTAGTCACCTGATATTATGCGATCAGGGTCCACAATCTGTCACCCTTACCATTGTTCTCTAGTGAAGGTGACAAGAGGAGACCCAGCCTTTCTCTCTAGTTTAAAATGGGGGGATTGTTCTGCACATGGAGCTGTGGAGACGATCTCCTGCTCCAAGATGCAAATTAAAGTTGGCCAGTTGAAGGCTGCACTTTGAATTGAAGTGGTTTTTGAGAGCATTTTTTTACTGTTTTGGAGGCTTGGGGAGTTATGCAGAGGCGTCTGTGGGGATCCCCGCACTTTCCTTAGGTAAGTTGGAAACCCCCTCCCTCTGGCAGCAGCGTGATCCTGGGTATCGCATTGCTACCTTCGCCCCTCCCTCACCTTAAAGGGGCAGGGACAAGTGCTTCCCTGGCTGGTGGGTTGCAACCCACCCTTTTGGGAAGCACTGATCTAGAGTACAGTGCAAGCAGTGCGGTGGCGAAATTTGTAGAGGACACTAAACTATTCAGGATGATAAAAACCTCAGTCTTGTTGCTCCAGGCTGGCTGAATGGGCCTCCTCATGGCAAATGTGGTTCAGCATCAATAACCATAAGGTGACAGACACGGGAGCAAAAATTCCCCAACATCACTTATGCACTGATGGGGGTCCAGGTGGTCAGTGACAAACCAGGAATCTTGGGGTCGCGGTGGACAGCTCAATAGAAACATTAACCAACTATGCAGCAGCTTTGAATAAGGTAAATTCCGCACTAGTCCATTAGTAAAAGGAGTGAGAATAATAGCACAAGCCTATATATGCCTACTCAGAAGTGAGCCCTATTGAGTTGAATGGGATTTACTCCAGAGCTAGTGTGTTTAAGACTGCAGCATGTGACTGCTAATATTGTCTCTCTATAATTCTTACATTGCAACTACCTTTGGACTACTGTGTACAGTTCTGTTTGCCACATCTCACGAAGGCTATCATAGGGTTAGAAAAGGTGCAAAAACAGGGCAAATAAACAGAAGACCGAAGCATTTTCCTTATGAGAAAAACTACATTTGGGGCTCTTGAGCTTGGGGAAAAATGCAATTAAGGGGGGACATCATTGACACCTATACATTATACATAGTATGAAGAGAGTGGATAGAAGGAAGGTTTGCTTGCTCTCTCACAGTCCTAGAATCAGGGGCCATCCAATGAGACAGATTGTTGGGAGGTTTATGGTAGTTGAAAGGAGGTGCTTCTTCACACAGCCCATAATTTGTCTGTGGAAGTTGTTGCCAGAAGATGTGATGGCCACTAGCTCCACTGACTGGGAAAGCGGGACTAGACAAATTCATGGAGACCAGGTGTAACCATGGCTAGCCTATTAGTCATGATTCCATGGCTTTAGAAGTAGGCTACCACAGAATGCCAGGAGCAAGACAGTTGCAATGAGATGCAGGCATCTTGTTGTCTTGTGTGTTCCCTGAGGCTTCTGGTGGGCCACTGTGAGATTCAGGAAGCTGGACTAGATGGGCCCCCTTTGGCCTAATCCAGCAGGGCTCTTCTTATGTTCGTGATGGTGATGCGTTACTGCTGGGTTCAGTGGCAGCCTGCCTCTGGATACCAGTTTTAGGGAGCAGCAGGAGAGACATTTGCCTTTCTCCCTTGCTTATGGGCTTCTCAGAGGTGGCCGGTGGGCCACTATGAGAAACATGGTGCTGTCCTAAATGAATCTTTGTCCTGATCCAGCAGGCTTTTCTTACATTCTTCTGGGTTTACTGTGTTCCAGGATTTAACCCTGCATTCAACAACCCATGAAGAACAAGTTCTGCACAGCATGAGGCAGAGTACAGCAATAAAATGTAATAAGATGAACACTGTGGTGTGCATCACATAATGCTTTTGTTGTCTGTTCCTCTTGCCCAGACATGGAGGTCAAGCAACTGGACAAAAGGGCTTCTGGCCAGAGCTTTGAAGTGATTCTGAAGTCACCTTCTGACTTGTCCCCTGAGAGCCCAGTCCTTTCCTCTCCCCCCAAGAAGAGGGATCTGTCCCTGGAAGAACTGCAGAAGAGGCTGGAGGCTGCAGAAGAGAGGAGAAAGGTAATGGAATTCTGAGGGACTTGGCTAACGACCCGTTCCGGTTCCTCCGTTCATTGCATCAAAGAGAATTCTTAAAAGCATTTATTTGCTCAAGCTAAAATCGCATTCTTGCAGGGGGTTGTGCAAATCTTTGCAACCCTATTGCGCAAAGCTTTCCAAAACATGGGGCACGAGGCATCACTATCACTTGCTCCATTGAACAAAAATAATCAAATTCATTATTAGAATTTGTGCTTTACCAATCAATCAATCAATCAATCAATCAATCAATCAATCAATCAATCAATCAATCAATCAACAGGTACTTATATACCGCTTTTCAACACGAAGTTCACAAAGCGGTTTACAGGCAAATAGTAATAATAAAGTTAAATGGCTCCCTGTCCCAAAAGGGCTCACAATCTAAAAAAAGGCAGACCGCCAGCAACAGCCACTAGAAAGACTGCGCAGGGGTGAAGAGGGACAGTTACTCTCCCTCTGCTAAATATAAGAGGAACACCACTGGAAAAAGTGCCTCTTGTCCAGTTAGCAGGGGTTAACATTGATGTTAGCACCATTTAGCACCAGTTAGCACCATTAACATTGATGATAGTGATGACTATGTGTATTCTTCTAACTACATTATAACTACAAGAGTAGTTCACAAAGTGGTTTGCATAGTAAAATAAATCAAAACATGGTTCTCCGTCCCCAAAGGTTCCCAATCTAAAAAATGCAGAAGAGCCACAGCAAACAGCCATGGGGAAAGCCATGATGATGGGGTGAAGAGGGACAGTTGCTCTCACCCTGCTAAATGTAAGAAGGTGCCTCTTTGCCCAGTTAGCAGGGGCTCAGGTGATACTAGATGCAGGGTGTGGCCCACTCCAGGGGCGAGGCTGGGGGTGCCGTGAAGTGTGAGTCTGCCCAGGTAGTGACTGGAATGTGTGCGGACTTACAGCAGTGGCTGAGGCAATTTTCAATGGGCTCCTCCAGGAGAACCTGGAAATTACGTTGAGCGACGTCACAATGGCATTGCCCCAGTGCTGCTGACCAGAAGTGGCATTAACACTGCAAAATGGGCAGTAAGGGTGCAGTCCTCAGAGCGCTGTTGGGCCGACACTAGCCGCCTGCGTTGGCCCAGTGGCACTAGCGCCAGCACCAGGCTGCCAAACAATATGATATTGTGTAGCCAGGCATTGTGAAACGCTTCTGGTGGGCTACTGGTACTGGGTGCAAGGGAGTGGCAACAGGATGCAAGCATCTTGTTGTCTCATGCCTCCCTGGGGCACCTGGTGGGCCGCTGTGAGATACAGGAAGCTGGACTAGACGGGCCTTTGGCCTGATCCAGCAGGGCTCTTCTTACGTTCTTATGTTCTGAAGCTGAAGCATCCTTGTGGCTCCTTCCTGTGGCCAGGCAAACACAGGGGGGATCTGAGCTGGTCTTTTGCTGTCCTTGCAGAGCCAGGAGGCTCAGGTCTTGAAGCAGCTGGCAGAGAAGCGGGAGCACGAGAGGGAGGTGCTGCACAAGGCCTTGGAAGAGAACAACAACTTCAGCCGGCTGGCTGAGGAGAAGCTTAACTACAAGATGGAGCTGAGCAAGGAGATCCGCGAAGCTCATCTAGCTGCCTTGAGGGAGCGACTCCGTGAGAAGGTAAGTCTTCAGAGACCCGGACCCTGTGGCACAGCTGCAACGTAGTTGCCGTCGCTGCCCAGAATGGCTCAGATGGCGAGTGGGAGGGGCTGCTGACACGGCGTGTTGTGAGGCCTGCAGTACTTACCCACTCACACCGCTTTACGCTTGCCACAAACTCCCAGCATCGCCCATGGAGCCAGTGGAGCTGAGGAGTTCTTCGTCACAGCACAACTCCAGCCAACTTTGGAAATTTCCAGAGCTTTTTCGAGCATTCTAGCCCTGTCCTTGAGTGAGGATACCCCATACACAGGGAATGTCTCCAGGGTGCCAAGACTCCCTCACCTCCTTTTTGACTGCAGCCTTAGCAACCTCACTTGGAGGTTGTGTCTCCCTTTGCTTTGGTTTCCCTCAGTTATCAAAGAAGACTGAGGGTTGGGAGAGTTAAAACAGATAAAAGGAAGTACTTTTTTACCCAGTGGGGAGTTAATCTGTGGAACTCTTTGCCACAGGAGGTGGTGATGGCATCTGGTCTGGATGCCTTTAAGAGGGGATTGGACGGATTTCTGGAGGAAAGGTCCATCGTGGGCTATAGGCAATGATGGATTGTGCAACTTCCTTACAAAGGTGGTGGGCTACTGGTACCGGGTGCAAGGGAGTGGCAACAGGATGCATGCAGCCTATTGTCTTGTCTGCTCCCTGGGGCACCTGGTGGGCCGCTGTGAGATACAGGAAGCTGGACTAGATGGGCCTTTGGCCTGATCCAGCAGGGCTCTTCTTATGTTCTTAAGACAAAACAGACTACATCCCCCCCCCAATGTATTGTTTCATTTTATCTTATCAGAAAAAAAAAATTCAATTCTGGTCGCATTTCTCTACCCCATCTTTCTCTTGAGTCTATGGGCTTATCTAATTCTTCCCTGAGAATTTATTTTGCCACCATCTCAGTGTTTCACCCAGCAGGAGACATTGTGTCTTTTTGCACCCTTTAGTCCATTTTTTCAAAGGTCCAACTAAACCTGTATCCACTTACCGGATCTTCGGTACCGTCATGGAGCATGATTATGTCCCAGGTTATAGGCAAGCCATTTGAACCTTTGGACACAGTGCAACTGTGCCTTCTCACTCTCAAGACCGTGTTTTGTCTTAGTTACACTGTTACTTTGGCACCGTGTGTCCATCAGATTTCCTCTGGATAAAGTGGGGTTGAGCTCAAGCATTATTTAAGGTAGTTCTAACAGTTCACATTAATCAAGACCTTCCCTGTTTTCTTTCAAAATCAATTCAGAAGGGCAACTATTGGATGTTAACAGCACACATTGGATATTAACAGCCCAATCCTATGCAGGTCTGCTCAGAAGTAAGTTGCCTTGTGGTCATTGGGGCTTACTTTCAGGAGAGCCTTAATGAGCTCTTTTTTCTGCAGTCATAGAACTGCATCTTTCCAGAAAAATAAGGTTTTTTACCTACGGCTCAGCACCCCAAAAGGGCAAAAATCTTACTACCCAGCATTTCCAGACTGTCTCTGTGTCTTATCAGCTAGCCAAGAAGGAGCCACTAGCTCCTTGAAAATGGCACTCTACTGGAGCAGTTTCATCCTCTGTTGAGAACCTTAGGGCGAAATATTGAACCAGCTTTCCAGCACTGAGGTAAGGGCAATGCAGCTCTGAAGTAATGGCACAAACATTGCCTTCCCTTGAGGAGGCCTCACCTGGCACAGCTATGTCAGTGCTGGAAAGTTTATTAGGGTTGAGCCCTTAGAGGTGTTCTGCTTTTGAAGCATGGCAGCAACGTGCTCAAGAGTATTCACCCTTATTTAGCACTGTGGTCTGGATGTGAGGTTGAGAACGCATGCCTCATTTGGGTGCGCTCTTCTGCAGAACAACATCATCATTTGACCAGCCTGCACATGACCTCTCCAGATCAGAGAGAAGCTAGCTAGTCTCCACTATGTGTGACAATTGCACAGAGAGCACAGAGAAGGAGAGCAGCTTGCTCATCTGCGATTGCAGTTCTTCAAGTAGTCATTTCTGCAGGCACATGACCCACATGACAACCCCCTCTGCAGGTCTGGCTTCAAATGCTACTGTAATTTAGGGGGCAATTCTCAAAGGACATGGTAGACTGGGCTTTCTTTCCATGCTTGAGGAACTTCTTGGGCACAGGGTTTCCTCACATGAGAGCAGGATCAAAGCACTCAACAAAGCTCTGGAAATTTCTGGGATTGGCTCGACACACTTAGGGCGCAATCCAAACCTGGAGGTAGGCCGGCACAGTTAGGCCAGCAGAGTTTGGTGGGCCAAGGGCCACCATAAAGCATGTTAGGACCACTCCTCTGTGTCAGGGAGGATGGCATACGTCTTTGTGCTGGCCTCTCTGACCTGGAGATAGGTTCAAACATACTTTACAGTGTCCCTTTTGCCCACCGAACTTTGCTGACCTTATTGTGCCAGCCTAACTCCAGGTTAGGATTGTGCCCTCAGTTACCTGTGCCTGTACAGACGTCCACTTGAAGAACTATCGTTACCGGTAAGCAATCCATCCTCCTTTATTTATGTTTCTTAATACTGTTCTCCCCTTCAATAGGGACGTGTTCCCAGGACAAGTAGCAGAATTACAAAAAAACCCACAGAACAGTAATAACCATATAAACAATTACAGACATTAGCTTTAGTATAACTAATCTGTTAGCATTTAAAGTGCCAGAAAACTCTCTTACTGGTTTTCCTACTAACTTGGCTAACCCCCTGGCATTGGCTTGAAATCTGTGCAGACAGCACTTCTCTGCATCTTATGCAGCAGCAGCAGCAGCAGCAGGAGGAAACTGGGGCTCAGGAGCCGTGACCACAGGTAGACAGAAGAGCCTTGGAGACCAGAGGACCCCCCTGGGCTGCCAGTCCCCTCTCTATTCTGTGTGGTATTCACAGTCCCTCTTCTCTCTTTCAGGAACTGCATGCAGCGGAGGTGCGCAGAAACAAGGAGCAACGGGAAGAGATTTCTGGATAAAGCGCTTTTCTACACAGCTAGCACCTGCTTCCCAATAACAAACAAAACCCAACACTTTTTTCTTTTTGCCTAGCCAAGGCAACGTATGATTTCTCCATTCCCATTTCCCTGTCCCCCCCACCCCACCCTCTGTGGTATATCCAGCCACATATCCCTCTTCTCTCTCTAACTTATAGGGGTTTATCGGGACCTCTCAGCGGAACAGCAATTAGTTCACACACATGAAATATAGCTTCCATAAACCAGCTTCTCTTTGGGCTTTTCTTGTTCAGGAACAAAATCATTACCGAATGCAGAAGGGTTAAGGTAATAAGTGGAACACATTCAGCCATGTTGCAAGTGCGAGGACTGCTCTCTGTGAACCATTCACTGCTCTTGAGATAAGCCAGATGAGGTAGGAGAGGGTGGCAGGGCCAGGTTCATGCATCACATTTTTTAGTTGTACGCCTGAAATGGGGACAGATGTATGTTTGCAAAGAAATGTGTTATTATGCATTTAGGGTGCCAGGATTGGAAATGACTCCTTGCTGAGAAAAATTCAGGGGTAAGTTGATTCTTGCCACTGTGTAGTGGGTGAAAAGGCTCAATTAGTCCCATTGCTTTCTCACTGCCTGGAGTAAGGACTAGATGGCTGCAGGTTTGCTTAGGAAGAGCTTCTTCGTGCTTCGTTTCTGCTTTCTCTTGGCTGATTTGTAGATGACAGTGAACTCAGGTTGTAGTCCAAAGCCTGGAGAAATACACAAAAGAGCGCCCAGAAAATGTGAATTGCTGTTGTCTTTAGTCACAGGCAGGATTACGCTTTTACTTTCAGAAGGCTCATCTTGTGGCCTAGGAAACACCAGTAAGCAGGGGCCCTGCATGACTAAACCAGTTTCCATGGAAGAGGAATGGAAACTACCCTTCATGTTAGTCACTCACTTCACACGAAGAAAAAGTGCATGACTGCACAGCAACTCGCACACCTTTAGCTGAACCTCACCAAGGATAGTAGACTGCACCTCCCGAGAGGAGCACCTTGCTAGCAGCATAACAGGAGGCACATTTGGAGTAATGATCGGAGTAGCGTTTGGATTTTTTAGGTAGGGTATTGCCAGAAAGAAAACTTGAACGGTCCCCAAGAGCTACAGCTTCAAAGAGGGAGGAGGCCGTGGCACGGCAGCGCACAAACATCTCTGTGAATTGTGAAATTGCAGAGATGTAAGTGCAGCAGTCCTGATGGTGGCAGAGGGCAGCAGTGCCTGCCTTCTCCCCTACAATAGGCAGGGATGTGCAGAGGCGTAACTAGAGCAGAGCCTGAGGGGCACATGCCCCAGGCGCTATGCCAAGGAGGAGCACGTGACTGCCCCTCAGGCCTTGCTGTAGTTATGGAGGAGGTGCTAGCAGCTTTGCACCCTCCTTTCCTTCTCCTTCAAAGGGCAGCCTCCGCAGGAGAATCGGGGACATGACACCGCCCCAGTGAACGAGGAAGTGATGTCACAATGTCACGTGACATTGTGCCGACACTGCCCCAGAAGTGGGGCAGAGTGTTATACCTCTGGGGATGGTGAGGAAAGGGACACGCATCTTCTTTCTATGGAGCTGGTAGCCGTGTTTAGAAATAACTCGACATAGTTGACAAGCCTGCTTTAGAGCCCATTTATACTTTCCTTTCTCAGCTCAGGTACTAAATGAACCCAAGACTGAATGGCAAAATACATGCATAACACCGGGAGTTACGAATATTCACATCATTTTTCACCTGCCTTTCACAATATAAAGTCAATCAACAGCCTCATGCTAAAACAGTAAAATACCTAATCACCACACAATCTCTTTAAAATGCAGCAAGAATAGAACAAGCATCATCTCAACTTCCTTCAGCCCGCCAATGTCTGGTGGAAGAAGGCTATGCATTAAAATGTTTTGGCCCTCTGTTTCAAGATAGCGTGCTTGCGTACCTTTAAAGAACTAGAGTTGAGCCACTGTCACAGCACCAGTACAGTAACGGGGAAAGAACCAAGCTCCTGCTTCTGTGTTTGGTTCAGGGAAACTTGGCCAGTTCAGTGTGTGTATGCCCTTCCCACATGCTGTGCATGTGTTTTAACAGCTAAACTTGGGTACTTAAAAAAACACCTAGCAAAATAGAGTTTAAAAAGATACTGAGTCAGCCATCAGTGTTTGTGTCCAGTGGGTAAGACAGGCAAACAGCCAAAGTCTTACTAGCACAATGGGCTTGCTTCTGAGTCAGGTAAACCACACCATTATCAAGCACCTCTAGCCATTAGAAAGGACAGGGTGGCATTGTTGGGTGTGAGAGATGTACGATCAACTTCCCCCCACTGCGGCAGGGTGACCAAATACAATGGAGGACACAGTGCCTATGTCTTTAACCCTCTGTATATAGAGGGACAATTGGCAGGTGCAGCTCAACATGGACTTAAACAGCTGCAACTGCCAAAGCTCCCTCTCTACAGGATGGTTAAAGGTATAGGCATTCTGTCCGGCATTGTACCTGGCTACCCTGCCCCCACTTCCACACAGCTCACTGGGCGACCTATGCAAGTCTTTCTTTCTCAGACTGAACTACTTCACTGGGTTGCTGTTGGAAAGTACTTGGACACTGAGCTGTTCTGTAAACCTTACTAATAATCATACAGGCCACCTTGCATCAGAGTACATGGTTGGAATGAACCCTGGTTCCAGCTCCAATCAGGTCTGATGTGAAGGGCTGCAGATTTAGCATGAAAGTACATAAAACTGCAGGTTAACCGAAGGCTCAACAGTCTTTTGTGCAGTCTGATCCTATGACAGTTTATTCAAAAGTAAGTCCCACTGGATTAAGTGTAGTTTACTCGGTCGTTAATGTCCATAGGGCTGCAGCCTTTGTGTTCGTAAGGGAAGTGCAAGTTCTTGGTTTTTTGTTTTTTTTGTTTAACTCAGCAGAGTCAGGTGCTTCTGCAGAGTGGGGTTTCATAGAAGAAAAGGTGGAACCTAGAGCAATTTGTAGAACTGGGCCCCTTTTTTGCTAGCGCCCTATAGTGAGAAAGGAGGCTGGCATACGTATCGGATAGAATGTTTGATATGGCATTGTCAACTCTGTGGCAGATCAAGGATCCAGATTAGACTGACCAACAGTAGTGACGTTTAGACACACAAATTATGTATCTGGAAGCTGTTCTTTGTGTTTCTCCTAGGACGGTATTTGGTAGGTTTAGGATGCAAATTCTACTGTGTAGTTCTGCAGGAGGATCAGATCTTACCTTCAGTACCAGAGGTGGGTTTCTGGAGGGTTCTCCATGGTTCATTCTGGCATTTTACAGTCTTGTTTTAGTGGACAAGTTAAATCTCATGGTTCCCCAGGTCATTCAAACTTGTCTCGTTCCACCTAGAGCAGAATAATCCTGCCTTGTCTAACAAGGCTGTCAGTGTTATTTGTCACTTGCCATACAGTCCTATGTCTTCTCAGAAGTAACTCCCATAACATTAAATTAGGAATATATATAAACAACCCCTGGAATGTGTGTATAGGATTGCAGCCTTAGAGAGCACTCTTAGTATCCCGAACTTTGAAATGTTATTTTTATTCTCGGCCTTCACAATAATAACCTTGTCATTATTTCAGTCTTGAACATGGAGAAATAAGATAGAGAGGCAATGACTGGCCTACAATCCCATGTCTGAACTGAGATTTCAGCCTACATCAAACTATAATCAGCATATTCTGACAACCAGTGCACCCGAGCTTGGAAATCTGGTACTGTAGATCATCGCTGGAGGCACATCCTGAATTGTGAATTGTGCTTGCAGACGCACTTAGATACCATCCTGCCCCTAGTGTGGCAAAGATATTTACAATGTAATACTATGCATGTTTTCTCAGAAGTAAGCCCCACTGTCTTCAACAGGGCTTACTCTCTTACTTGCAGCCTTAGTTTTTGAGTAGGTGTTACTCCGTACTGGTCTAGCATTTGTCCCTGTTTCTGGCTATTGCTTTTTGACTTTTCCTGGATTGACAGTGTTCCCAGTTTTCTTGGGTTTAGGTTAGATTCCAGTAGTGCCTTTTCGGACACCAGGCAAGGGGTTTGACAACCAATGGTGTCACGTGGGAAGCACTATCTTGGCAGTCACATATCACTTAAAAACAAACAAACCCCAGTCTCTCTCTTCTCTAAGTTCTGTGTGAACACTGATGTTTTGGTGGCAAGAGTTCTTATGTGAACTGCTGCTGCATGTTGGAGTTCAGAAACCAAGCAGACAGGCTGTCCTGCCAAAGCAGGTATGACTGGAGGCGAAGCAGACAGAATCCTGACAGCCGTATATCAGAGCAGTGGTTCTCAACAATGACTATCCTTCTAGCTTCTACAGAAAATATACGATTGGTCTGAGAAAGGTCCAGGGGTTCTGAGCAGGGAGGAAGCGCAATGCTGAAGGGAAAAAGCCCAAGAAAATCATTAAAGCAACCAGTTACTCCAAGCTCCATAAACCATGAGATGCTATGAGGGGTTCCCAGCCACCCAGTTGGGTAGAGGCAGGAGAATGCTCAACCTCCTGAGCCAGTCAAGGCACAGACAAAAATTGGCTGGAAGTCAGGCAGGGTTACATACCTTCCTCTGCAAACATTCTGCCCTCTGTGTGGAGTGCCAAGGCGTTAAAGCAGTGATTTTCAGCATTTTTCTACTAGTATAGTGGCACACTGTGGTCTTCTCTATAGTCTTCGCTTCTTGTGATGTCACTTCCAGCTTCTGGGAGATTCTTCCGGGTTCTACGGCTCTATTTTTAGGGCAGCTGTCTTTAGTAAAACCCTATACAGTTTGAGACCAAGGTATCTGAGGGACCGCCACCTTCCATATAAGCCTACCTGTACTCTCAGGTCATCTGAGAGGGCCCTTCTGACGGCACTGCCACCAGGTGAGGGGAATGGCAGCCAGAAATAGAGCCTTCTCAGTGGTGGCTGCACAGCTGTGGAATTCCCTTCCCTGGGAATAAAGAACAGCTCCCTCTCTAGCGCTCTTTCAGCAGGGTCTTGCCTTTTTTTAATTTAAGGAGACTTTTTATTTAAGCTGCCTGATGTGCTGGGCTGGCATTTTTTATTTTTTATTGTAATTTTATATTAGGATCCATTGAGGTCTGCTTGTTTTTGTTTGCGTCACTGATTTAATATTTTATTTTGTATTGTTTTACCTTTTTTTTTGGTTACAGTATGTATTTTAATGTTGTGAGCCGCTTTGGATGTCCCAATACAAGGCAGAAAGGTAGGATCTAAATTCAATAAATAATAATAAACAGTCATGAATTCATGGAGGAAGAGAGACAGACAATCCATTACTACAGACAGTTACCCAGTAGTGTCAGCCTACCGGTACGCTGGGCGTGTCTTCCGGGTGAGCGGCAGCGCGATCGCTGCCGCGGGCGGGCTTTCGCCGTTACGCAACAGAACGCAGCGATCGCG
>JAJKFI010000104.1:2270151-2296658 GCA_029204185.1 Lerista edwardsae | reverse complement strand
GCGAAACGGAGCGTGACGCAACGGGCGGGCTGCCGCTCACCCGTTCGTCCCTCCCAGCGTTCCGGCAGCATGATACCGCTGGGCACAACCACCTGGTCTGTACACTTGAGATGGTTTGCACACTAGAGCGCCTCTTGACAGGAATGTTCATTACGCATAGAAAACTGGCTGGCGTTGTCAGGCAAAAGACTGTACTAGAACCCTTCTCAATGGCATGCTGTTTTGAGGAATGTTTTTGTACAGAGGAGTGATGTGAATGTTTGTGAAGCGGTAACAGCTCAGGGCATGTTTACCCACCTCAATGGGGGCCAAAGTATGCATTACGTTAAATGTGTAGCTTGGCCCTACCTGCTCATTTTGTGTTGTCCCCTTTTAAATAGCATCCACAACAAGCCTGATCCAAGTTGGGGCCTTGGCATGGGAGGAGGAAGAGGCTTTAACTGTGCACCACAGTTCCAAACTGGACTGGCTTTTCCACAGCTATGCTTTAACCTGGGAGGGAAGACGCCCTTCGTGCTGATTGAAAGGTGCTTCCCACAACAGTCAACAGCCCGGGCAGGGTCCAATACAGATTGGGGCCCCACAACATTATCCCTAACGACAAGCTTCATGTAACATGTAATTTGGCCCAGAGAAGCAGACCTGGGTCATAGCAGAAAAAGCTAATATCAGTGTGAAGCCAGCCTTGTTGCCCGCAAGAGCAGCTGAGGTGGTTTGTGTATTTTAGAAAATCCAGGGATTTAGGGAAGCACCACAAGGCAGACGAGAAGGAAGTGGAAGAGGTAGAATTAGTGGGTTAGGGAAGAACAGGAAAACCTGTTCTCAGGATAGCGGGGAGTACTAGGTGGGAAAAAAATTCCTGGAAGGGGCTCTTTTTAAGATAAACACATGGAGCATGACATTCTTGAAAATCAGGGTCCAGTTTCGTAGCCCTCTACTAAAGCCTTGAGGTCTACATGATATAATCTGGGCCCAATCTTTACAACTTTCCAGCCATTACGCAGCTGTGCCAATGGGGGTGTGCTGCATCCTGCAATGGGGGGGCAGTCATGGAGGCCTCCTCAAGGTAAGGGAACAAGCATTCCTTTACCTTGGGCTGCATCTGCACTGGAAAGGTGAATACGACTCGGCCCTCTGTCTCTTAGGGCGAAATCCTAACTTGGAGTTCAGCCAGCAAAGTTCGGCCAGTACAAGGGCCACTGTAAAGTGCATTTGGACCACTCTCTGAGTCAAGGAGGATGGTACATGCCTGTGTGCTGGCCTCTGACTCCGAGAGTAGTCCAAACACATTTTACAGTATGTTTGTTTGTAAACTTTGCTGGCCTAACTCCAGGTTAGGATTGTGTCCTCAATAACAGTGGGCCAAGTACAAGTGAACTTTTGGGAAGTTATCAGGTGGGAAACAACAGTATCTGTGGGGGCCCCTTTCACTTCCTGACATTATAATCACCACTGTGGCTGCTTCGCCCAAGCTCTTTTATGTTCTGTTCAAGATCTACATGGCAAGTGATAAGAGTTTCCTCCTTTTCTGTGTAAGCTCAGAATTATTTGCGATCTGGAGACACTAATATATATACATACTTATTGGAAGATGTAGAGGTGGTCCACACAGGACACAATGTCTGGCAGCTGAACCTGTGAACTGGCTGCACTGAAAAGCATTGTGCTTGAAGTGGCATGGAAGTTCTGTGGTGTTAAATCAAGATACCCTATTCACACATGCAAGTCATCCTGTTGTGTTTCAGCCACATGATGAACATGAATGTGTGAACCAGCCCTGGAGCAATCAAAAATTCTGTCTATGGTGCTCACTTAGACATGAAAAATGGAATATTTATTTTCTTCATATCACCATAACTCTTATCAGTGCTTTAAGGTAGGACAGGTGTATCCAAGGAAGGATTAGCTCAGGGTATGCGGACATTTCACATAGAGAAACCAAGCATATTATCAGGTGTAAGTTGGGATCAGTCTTTATAGTTACTGATGCAATCAGCCACATAATGGAAGTTATACCAAACTGATCAGGAACTGTACCATTGGATGTTTGAGGAAGGCCAGGGAAATGAGTTTATCCAGTATAAATGGATGCATCAAAGAAAGTGTGCTTTAAAAAAAAATAGCATTGGCTATAACTTGAATTACAGAGTGTACTTACAAGGGCATCCTACTCTCAATGCAAACACATTTGGTGAGAAGGCACTAATAAAATGGGCATACACCATCCTTGATGACTTCAAAGTCTCGTCTGTGACACTCAAATCCACAATCAAACCCATTTGCTTCCTAGAAGGCCTAAAAGTGTAATGATTTGTGCTAGAAGTGGGACTGTTTGTCTTTCGTTGGTTCACATCATTCCCCTTGGCAGCAACTGCCATTTATTGCTATCTGCAGTTAATATTCTATGCTATACTATTTCTAATTGTCTCATGACATGACAACATTGGAAATCTGCTCTAGACACAGTCCCAAGTCTTAAAGCACAATCCTAACCTTGAGTTAGGCTAGCACAAGAGCTACCGTAAAGCAGTCAGGGAGGATGGCACAGGTCTTTACATACTTTATGGTGTCTCTTGTGCCAGCCAAACTTTGCTGGCCTAACTGCCAGCCTAACTCCAGGTTAGGATTGCGCCCTTAATGTGCTCTTAGCTGGGAAATTATGAGCCAAATTATGTCATACCAACCATAAGCCACAATCTAATAATACCTTTGCTAGGAAAATTGTGAGTAACTAGCTTTTGAATTCACCATCATAATTCATCAGACTGGATGGTAAGCACAATGAGCCATACATGATGAAATACCCCCTACAGTTTGCATTTTATTTTTTTAAAAGCAGCTCAGTGCAATATATGCCCAGTTTATTTCACGTACAAGGGCATAAAAAAATTATAACCAACCTGAGAGTGGTTCAGTGCATTTCCAATGCTTTATTTGCCATATGTCCACGTGCAAATTGGGAATCTGCTTAGTACAAGATGCATTTCGCTGTTGGCACAAACTTCTTTATTAAACAATTCTAAGAAAAGGGCTACAATGGTCTGTCTCATGTCCCAAGCATGAAATACTTCTTTTGTTACAAAAAAGGCAAGATTACAATGTCTAAAAGTAAGCAAATATACAATTTATTTTAACAGAACAACAATCTACCTTGCTTTCGATCACAACTAAGAAATTCTTATTTCAAGCACTATTTTGTTGCTATGTGCACTGCAAAGGATGCGAGGGGATGGTTCCTCCAAATGCAGCTTTTCAATGCAGTGACAATTACCTGAGAACTGACTCAGAGTATACAAGTTTTCTGCTGCTCCTTTAATAGCATTCCATTAGTTCTGGGTATTTTCTTGGTTGTGTACTCCAAAAACCTACTCTGCTGCCATAGGATTTCCCACCCAGTATGATTATCCTTATGCATGCATTTGACTAAATACTTGTCATTCTATCACACAGAAAGAGGCAGGAAATGGTTGCTTATGATGCTATTGGTATTATATGGATGGTTTATTATTAGGACCACTAATACTACCTTTGTGGTCAAGGCAGGTCTTAAGCAACATTGAATACAGGCAGTGGTGAACATTTAGGCTTCTACAACCCATACATCTACTGCACAGTATAGTGAAAAGAGAAAGTAATGATCCCTGGCTGCTGAAGAGATGAGCGATACACAAGAATGCTGAAGTCCTTATCCTGGCAGTTCAGCCCTCACCACAGCTGCAAAAGTTGTGAAGGTTACAATCCTCAGAAACAATCCCTAAACAAAGGGACTTATCTTCGAAGTAGTCTTGGTCAGGACTGGGATGCAAATCTACCCATTTCTCAGTTCCCTCATACATGCAATGAGGATATTTTTTTTTCCTTCATAAGGATATGGCAAGGATTGTTGTATCAAGGCACTGTGTAAGAATTGTATCATTATCCTAACACTGGTATCCTCCTTGTGAAAGAGCGGGCTCAAGCGACAGAAAAAAGACTTTTGCACCTCCAAACCTAAATAGTGTCTCTGTTCCCCCAGAACTGCCCTCCTGTTCTCTCCTGATTCAGTCTGTTCAAATGCCATTGGCCTTGCACAGGGTTCACTTCTTCGGATGCAGCATGTGTTCTCTTTGTCCTTTCTAAATAGACAGAAATGGAAGAAACTATAATGGTGTCACGAACTGACTTTTCACGCTCATTTAAGAGCCTCATCCGACTCCTTTAAGTCCACACATGCATTTCATTGTCAATTTGAGGTTGTTGTTGTGCAAAAGAAGTGACTAATGAGGAAAAACAAAATAAACTTGGTATGAAACCATGGTTCTTCCTTTTTTTAAAAAAAAAAAATCAACCAGCAACAGTCTTTTAGAGCAACAGTACTTGGAATTCTTTGAAAAGGTCAACAGGCACGTGGATGTGGGTGAACCTGTGGATATCGTATACCTGGATTTTCAGAAGGTGTTTGACACAGTCCCACACCAAAGGTTGCTCAAGAAACTTCACAGTCGGGAGAAGAGGGCAGGTCTTCTTATAGATTCAGAATTGGTTGAGGGCCAGGAAACAGAGAGTGGGGGTCAATGGGCAATTTTCACAATGGTGAAAAGCAGAGTGCCCCAGGGATGTATCTTGGGGCCGGTACTTTTCAACTTGTTCATAAATGACCTGGGGACAGGGATAAGCAGCGAGGTGGCCAAGTTTGAGGATGACACAAAACTTGTCCGGGTGGTGAAGACCAGACGGGATTGTGAAGAGCTCCAGAAGGATCTCTCAAAGTTAGGGGAACGGGCAGCCAAATGGCAGATGCGTTTCAACATAGACAAATGTAAAGTGATGCACATTGGGGCAAAAAACCAAAACTTTAGCTATAGGCTTATGGGTTCTGAGCTGTCTGTGACACCTCAGGAGAGAGATCTTGGGGTGCTGGTGGACAATTCAATGAAGGTACCGACCCAGTGTGCGTCAGCAATTAAGAAGGCCAATTCCGTGCTTGAGGTAATTAGAAAAGTGGTTGAGAATAAAACAGCCAATATTATCATGCCATTGTACAAATCGATGGTAAGGCTGCACCTGGAATATTGTGTACAGTTCTGGTCACCGCACCTCAAAAAAGACATAGTGGAGCTGGAAAAGGTGCAGAAGAGAGCGACGGAAATGATTACGGGGCTGGGCCACCTCCCTTATGAAGAAAGACTGCAGCGTCTGGGGCTCTTTGCAGCCTAGAAAAAAGGCGCCTGAGGGGGGACACGATTGAGACATACAAAATTATGCACGGAAGAATTAGAGTCGATAGAGGGATGTTCTTTTCCCTCTCTCACAATACCAGGGGGCATCCGCTAAAACTGAGGGTTGGGAGAGTTAAAACAGATAAAAGGAAGTACTTTTTTACCCAGCGGGTAGTTAATCTGTGGAACTCCTTGCCACAGGAGGTGGTGATGGCATCTGGTCTAGATGCCTTTAAGAGGGGATTGGACAGATTTCTGGAGGAAAGGTCCATCATGGGCTATAGGCAATGATGAATTGTGCAACCTCCTTACACTAGTAGTAGGCTACTTCAGAGCACCGGGTGCAAGGGAGTGGCAGCGGGATCCAAGCATCTTGTGGTCTCATGCCTCCCTGGGGCACCTGGTGGGCCGCTGTGAGATACTGAACTAGATGGGCCGCTGTGAGCTGGACTAGATGGGCCCTTGGCCTGATCCAGCAGGGCTCTTCTTATGTTTAACTCTTCTCCTGGGACCCCTTGTAAGACTGATCATACTGCCTGAAAGTACATCTTTCCTTTTCAAAATGCTGCCACAGAGGAGCGCTGGGCACATCTGAGGACCTGTTCACAGTTCACATGTGGTAACAATTAGCCCCCACCCCAGGCTGAGCCAGCAGCTCACATGACCTAAGAGGGTGCTTTTGTTACGCTTTGAATTCTCTGCAATAGTTATTCAAATCAATGTGGATGGAAGGGACAAATTGTTAAACTCCCTGTTGTGCTGTAGTGCCTAACCGTGGCAATGGTAAAAAGACATACTGTGGTTTCTACATCAGCTAGCCCAAAGAGTTATTGTTGGGACTAAAAAATTCTGCCATGGTAGAAACTGGATTAGATTATCACAGATATATACCAAACATCCACCAAAACAGAAATGCAACCCCACGTAAAACACAATAATTCCCTCCCCCGCAAAGCTGATGTAAAAAAATGCCATCTAATCAAACACCTTTTATTTAAGATGAGAGCTAGGATAGTGCCGTCACCAACGCTGAACTGAGAATCAGGACATTCCCAACTGACAGCCCAATTCTAACTTGCACTGGCACAGCGGGGCCAAATGGGCCAGCATCAGTTAGGAAGAGGCTGGAGGTCTACTCGAAAAAGGGGATATTTTCCCCCTTACATTGTGTAAAGCTCTAGACTGCCCAATGGGGCTACTCAGATTTATGCCACCTAAATTATTGGTGCAAATCCAAGCGACTCCACCTAATGCTATAAGGCGTTAAGAGGAGGGGTTAGGATATGGTGGAGGCTTTCTCCACTGATTCTGCCCTCCCCCCAGGCCTGTCCCCCCACCCCCTTTCAGCTCTCCCCCTCCCCAAGCTCCTGTGCCACTCAGCATACTCCCCTTCACCAGCAGCCAAAGATCTGATAAGTATTTTGCTGGTGGCTACATTTGATCACCTTAACAACAAAACTCGGGGCGTAATCCTAACTGGGAGTTAGGCCAGCAAAGTTTGACCAGCACAAGGGCCACCATAAAGCATGTTTGGACCACTCTCGGGATCAGGGAGGATGGCGCAGGTCGGTGTGCTGGCCTCTCTGACTCGGAGAGTGGTCCAAACAGACTTTATGGTGTCCCTTGTGCCAGCTGAACTTTGCTGGTCTACCTATGCCAGTCTAACTGGGCCACTCTTGGAGTTGTCAGTGATTTCCAACTGTTTTCATCTCAAGGCACACTGACAAAAATTGTCAAGGCACACCACCATATTGACAAATGTTAAGGCATGCTGCACTGCTGGGGGAGAATCATGTCCCCAATGGCTCTACTAATAAATTACCCTCTCCCAAATTCCTGTGGCATACCTGCAGATTCCTGTGGCATACCAAATTCCTGTGGCATACCTGTATTTGTAGCACCCCTATAGAGTTAAAAAATAAAGATCGTGATGCACTTCCGGTTTTGCGATCACAAACCAGAAATGCATCATTAGCTTTCTTTTTAAATTTTTAGAGGTTTGGGGAGCCCTGTGGATGCCCCCACAGGGCTCCCCACACTCCCAGCTCCACTATGTCCTTTCTGAGGTGCAGCTACCAGAACTGTACGCAATATTCCAGATGTGGCCTTACCATCGATTTGTACAATGGCATGATAATATTGACTGTTTTATTCTCAACCGCTTTTCTAATTACCCCAAGCATGGATCACACTGGGTCGATACCTTCATTGAATTGTCCACCAGCACCCCAAGATCTCTCTCTTGAGCTGTCACAGACAGCTCAGAACCCATAAGCCTATCGGTGAAGTTTTGGGTTTTTGCCCCAATGTGCATTGCTTTACACTTGTCTGCATTGAAACGCATCTGCCATTTTGCTGCCCATTCCCCCAATTTGGAGAGATCCTTCTGGAGCTCTTCACAATCCCGTCTGGTCTTCACCACCCGGATAAGTTTTGTGTCAACTCGCTGCTTATCCCTGTCTCCAGGTCATTTATGAACAGGTTGAAAAGCACCTGCACATCGGGCCCCGCGCTTCAGGGGCCCCCGCACTAGCAGGGTGAGCATGTTGCCTGTGGCTGCAGCTGGGATCTCTGCGGGCTGTAAGTCAGTGGGGTGAGTAGAGCAGCTTTACCTTGGACCCCCTCCCTGCCTCTGAACAGACCAAAATGGGCCACCTGGAAGCAGTTGGCGGTGATGTTAGGATATCCCCACCAACTACTTCCGCATGCCTTGCTTTGCACGTGGCACAAACAGCGCTCTTCTTGGAGAGTGGGGGGCCGCAGGAATGCCCCACATTGGGCCCCGCCGCTGCTAGAGCCGGCTCTGTGGTCCGGGCTTCGGTTCTGCCACTCCCTTTACTGCAGTGAAGAGGCTCAAGCTGCAATCTCTCTCTCTCTCCAAATGTTGCATTTGGTCCACAGGTGTTTGGCCAGGGGGATCAAAACATTCCCAACCGGGGCTCGAGTCAAGAAAGTGTGGACTTGAATTGCCAACGGGCTCTTCCTTCCCGCTTTCTTTCCCTCCCCGGAGTTGCGAGCGCCAGAGTCAGCGCTTCAGGGTCGCGCGAGGACCCCGCCGAGGCGGCCTGCCGCAGCGGAGCGATGACTTCAGAGGAAGCGCGCGCCCCACTGCGTAAGGAAGCCGGCAGGCGGGCGGGGGAGGCGCGCTCTCGCCGGCTTCGCGTTCCCCCGCCCGGGCTAGCTCGGCGCGCGATGACACAGGCGCGCGCTGCCGGGGACGCGCGGAAAACATCCCGAGCGGAGCGGCGCCGTCCCTTTTTCCTCGCTTGCCAAATCCGCGCAGGCGCCCTGGGCTCCCCGCGGAACTTATTTCGCAGGCGAGCCTTCAAGAAGTTGAAGCAAACGCGACTTTTTTTTTTCCCCGCCGCGAAATAAGTCTCGAGCAGGTGGCGACTGCCCTTCCTAGCAGCCGCCGGGGAGGAGGAGTGCGCCTGCGCAGCGCGAGCGAGGCGGCGCGCGCCGGAGCCCCAGCTTCCCTCGCAGAGCAGACAGGCGGGCGCTTCCCTCCCCCCACGCCTCCCTCAGCGACTCTCCTTCCCCTCCCCCGCCGTCGCAGGAACCTGAGCCCGGGCGTCGGGCGGCAGCCGCTGAGGTAAGGCAGCCCCGAGGCCTGAGGCGGCCGCGGCGGGTCCTCCATGCGCGCTCTCCAGCCGGCGGGTCCCTGCGGAGCGTCAGGACGTTACGCGGCAGCGGCGCCCGGCCGTCGCCTCCTCCCCCCGTCCCCCCTCCGCTTGCGCCTCCGCCCCTCCCCCCGCGCTTACTTCACGCAGCCGGCGGCCGACGTGAGGGGCCAGGCGCGGGGGGGGGGAGAGGAGCAGGAGGAGGCGCGCCTGCGCAGGGCCGGCCCGAGTGTCAGCGTGGCCGGAGCGACGGTCAGCCTCGCCGTGCAGCGATGTTGCAGGGCCCGTGGCGGGCTTTACGCCGGGCTCACCCTCCAGCCCGCTGCCGCCGCCTCCTCCGCATGCTCCCCGGCAAAGCCCCTGCAGCGATTCGTCTTTTGCGCCCTTTTCGCCTGGGAGCCTGCTGGGGAGCCCCGTAGGAAGCTCGCGTGTGCATATGCGATGGCGTATGGGGAGCATCTGGGCGGTGGCGCTGCTGCTACTGCACTCGACTCCCAGTCCTGTCCGACTTTCCACCGCTGGTGCCAGCCCTGCCCACAGGGAGTGTGCTGCATCCTGCAGTGGAGGGGCGCTCACGGAGGCCTCCTCCGGTTAAGGGAACATTTGTTCCCCCTCCTCGGCTGCATTGCAGCTGTATCAGTGCTGGAAGGTTGGATGGGGTTGGACCTTCAATTAGCAAGAGTTAATGCGTGGTGTTCTTGTCCAAAGAAAAAATGTGCATGCAAAACCTGCTTAAAAAACTATATGTTGCCATGTTGGTCTGTCTATTAAGGTGCAAGCCTAACCTGGAGTTAGGCTGACACAGTTGGGCCAGCAAAGTTTGGTGAACACAAGGGCCACTTTAAAGTGCGTTTGGACCACTCTCAGGGTCAGGGAGGATGGCGCATGTTTGTGTGCTGGCCTCTCTGACTCTGAGAGCAGTCCAGTCATACTTTATGGTGTCCCTTGTGCCGGCCAAACTTCTGGTTAGAATTGCGCCCTTAAGCAAGAAAAAAGACACTTAAGTTAGGGGGGAAAAACCCCTTTAGAAGGACCAATCAAAATTGCACCAAATTGTGAACTTGGTGATATTTAGGGTGGCTCTTTTAAAGACGGGAGTGGAATTTGGGGATGGGCCATGCATTAATCTAGGTTTTATCTTGGGAGTCTCTGTATTTTATCTTGGGAGTCTCTCACACCTAAAAGTACTGTGCTACAAGGGCTTTTGGATTTAATTTGCTTTGCACAACAAAACTGACCAATAGTTTTGTAGAGCATAGAAATCCTAAACACCCTTGCAGTGCAGGCCCATGAATGTTTTGTTCTGCAAAAAGCACCACTGCATTAAGTTGGGCTTACTTTAAGGTAAGCATGCATAGGATTGCAATTTCTTGCACCTTGGGAAGCAAAACTCATTGAAATGTGCAATTTATTTCTGAGTAAACATATGTTGTTCAGTTGCTAAGTTGTGTCCAACTCTTCGTGACCCCTTGGACCACAGCATGCCAGGCCTCTCTGTCTTCCAACCTGAGGGGCTCATCTTCCAGCATCATAGTGTTTAGCCTTTTAATACTATAGTCCATGGGTTTTTTTTGGCAAGGGTACTGGAGTGGGTTGCCATTTCCTTCTCCAGCTGATCACGTTTAGTCTAACTCCACTATGACCTGTCCATCTTGGGTAACCCTACATGGCATAGCTCGCAGCTTCACTGAGCTACGCAAGCCCCCTCACCACGACAAGGCAGAGATCCATGCAGGGGGAGTAAACATGTAAGTCTGTGCTATTTGTAAAGACAAAAAATCCCTAGTAAGAAGTAAGTTTTGTGCCAGCTAAGTAAAAGTAAAATCCTGCAGACTAGGCTAGGTGTTACTGAATGTAGCCCATAAGATTGTGTGTAGTAGTTCCCATTTCTTTCTCCTAGGTGTAGATGTAGCAAATGTGATAGAAGCTGTTTCAGAGCAGTGATGTCATTCAGGGGAAATGGACCAGAACGGGCGTTCCGGATCCTAACGGGCTCCGTGGCTGCTTCCGGGTTGTTGTGTTTTTTTTTTTTTCAACATTTGAATTTGAACTCAAAAGTGAGTTCCTGTTCCTAAATCATTTGAACGACACCACTGTTTCACAGTCTCCCTTCTGTGTGAATTTTGCTCATCCGATCTTTCCAGTGTGCACCTACCACTGCCTGTCCCTGTGCTGTTCATCAGAGACATTTGTCTCGCTTTCAAACTAGAGGGGGTGCCAGGAGGCAGCCAGTGAGGCATATGGCAAGCATCTGCAGTGTGAATCAACCCTTCTAGAAATGGCTGAAGGCTCGTTATAGTAGCCCTGCATAGGCAAGCTGCAAATGAAATTTGCTGCACAAATGTGCAAAAGAGTGCTAAGAGATCCCAGATCAAGCAACAAAGGTAACTCAGGTACCATTGTGGGACATGGCGTATCACCCATTCTGTGTTTTAGGTATGGGAAGGGTGAAGAACACACAAAAATTCCCTGCCTGAATGTGCTGCCTCAGTGCATTCCTTGTGAAATTCTCACACCTTGTCAACTTAAATTGTAAGCATATTGAGCTTACACAGTGTGGTGATTCTATAACAATTCTCTGCCTTCTTCCCTGCCAGATATTTTCCTCACCCATTGCCTTGCACAATCCTTTCTGCACCCCTTTCTATGCCAGCCCTTCATCTCTGCCTCCCTATTCCCTCAGCAAACCAAAACACATTTTTCCCCTCTGTTTTCTTGAGAGCTCCTGCCAGCATGAGGAAATTCTGGTTAAGGAAACTGTAAAATCTACAGCCAGCTACTTCGTTAGTTTGTTAAATGTGTCCAGCTTATTAATGGTGTGTTCAAGACAGATAGTTAGATCGGTCTTGTCAAAGTAGTTAATAACAATGCAGTACAAAATTGCAGTAGGCGTAACAATAACTATTATATGGAAAATGGGAAAGCTGATGTTGGGTGCCCCCTCTGCCAGTTACAGTTGATGTTATGTGGCAACAACAGAGATGACCAAGGGAAAGTTGGTCTGGCCCCTCGTTTGGCTTTGCTGTGAAATCAATTGTCATAAAACTGAGGGACCTTCTCATAAAAGACATTTCTGATTCCTCTTATGTCTAGAGATAAGAAACCAAATGTTCCACTGGACAAAATGGTAACTTTTTCTATCTTTACTTTGCAGCAGGACGAAGGTTCCAGGAAGGGGCCTTTTCTACCCTTTCTCTTGTTTGCCAGACTTGCTGGTCTACTAATGGCAACTCCAGATGTGAGCGTTCACATGGAAGAGGTGGTGGTGGTAACAACTCCAGATAACGTGGTTGATGGCAGTGGCATGGAGGAAGTGAAGACCGTCCTAGTCACTACCAATCTATCCCAGCACAGGTAAGAACATCTGGCCCAGAAGTCCTGTGCTCTGGCTCCTGTTAGAATAAGCACACCAAGTTGCATGTGCCTTATACACTGTAGACTGAATTGATTTAGGGGAAGACAAAAACCCTAATCCACTTCTACATCCAAAGTTTTGGAACATACTATTTAGATTCATGTACATTTGCTCGAACATTAAATCAATGCTGCCCATTTCCAGCATGCTGCATTTATCAATGTGCCATGGAAACTTCAGGAACAGTGTGTGTTGGAACCAAACTGGACTTGTTGTTGTTGTTTAATTTAGTTGCTAAGTCGTGTCCGACTCTTCACGACCCCAAGGACCACAGCACGCCAGGCCTCCCTGTCCTCCATTAGCTTCCGGAGTTCACCCAATTTCATGTTCATCGCTTCGGTGACACTGTCTAACCATCTCATCCTCTGCCGCCCCCTTCTCCTTTGGCCTTCAATCTTTCCCCAGCATGAGGGTCTTTTCTAAAGAGTCATCTCTTCTCATGAGGTGGCCAAAGTATTTGAGCTTCAGCTTCAGTATTTGTCCTTTCAAGGAGCAATCAGGCTTGACTTCTCTAGGATTGCCCTATTTGATCTCCTTGCAGTCCAGGGGACTCTCAAGAGTCTTCTCCAACACCATAATTCGAAAGCTAATCATAATTCACCCTAATCAGAAGGTTCTTTAGATCTTCCTCACTTTCTGTCATTAGAGTGTGTCATCTGCATATCTGAGGTTGTTGACATTTCTCCCAGCAATCTTGATTCCAGCTTGTGAGTCATCCAGCCCAGCCTTCCACATGATGTACTCTGCATATAAGTTAAATAAGCAGGGTAACAGTATACAGCCTTGTCATACTCCTTTCCCAATTTGAAACCAATCAGTTGTTCCATGCCCAGTTCTAACTGTTGCTTCCTGACCCAAATACAGGTTTCTCAGAAGACAGATAAGGTGGTCTTGTACTCCCATCTCTTCAAGAACTTGCCACAGTTCATTGTGCTCCACGCCGTCAAAGGCTTTAGCGTAGTCAGTGAAGCAGAAGTAGATGTTTTTTCTGGAACTCGCTTGCTTTCTCCATGGAAAACTGACTGGGGACACTTATACTTGAACCCTGGAGCGTGTGTCCTCCAGCCCAGGTTTCCTGGGAGCTGAAATTCATCAAGCAGAAGACACTGCTCTGTTGACCAAAAAGCAAGAACAAAAACAGAGGCCAGGCTCTTCATACTTGTGTATCAGACCTGTCCAGTCTAAAGGCTTCCTATTGCCTTCCAGTTATATTAGTTGATATTGCACACTCTTTTCCTTTCCTGCTAAAAGAGATCTTGAGACCTGAATACATACACAACCCAGATCTGTTTCCCGCCACCAGTGCCAAGGCAACCACACCAAAACTTTCCTGAGAGGTTTTACTACAGAATCATGGGATCTGTTCAAATCAAATGGTTTTATTCTCATAGTATGACATTTTTAGTTGCAATGTAGATGCAACTCACTCAGATGGTTTGGGGCAACATTGGGGGAAAAGGTAATGGGTATCGTGTTAGGAGAAGATGGAATGTGCTAAATGAAGAAGCGCCACTTGCCTTCAGAACCATTACCCAGACTCCTTTGGAATCTTGGCTATTGGGATTGGGGCAAACTCTTGTTTTTCTCTGTATTATAGTTGAAAGGGCTGCAAAGTGGTTCTCTAGAGCAGGACTTATAAAATGGATAGCTTCCCTTTTTTATTGTTTTTACTTTTCATGTCTATCTCTTACTAGCAGTGACCTAAATGAAGACACTCTGGAGACAGAAAATGCAGCTGCTGCAGCTGCTGCAGCTTTTACTGCCTCTACACATTTGAAAGAAGCCCTCTTAGGTAGGTACCATGCATGGCAGAAGCTTTTCTCTTTTGTATTGTAGTTGGCTGTATCAGCAAATAGCATTGCCTGGGTTTAGGAACAGATGTTGCTACACTGAAAGGCTACCAACTCCTGGAATGGTCTTGCTTTATGGTTTGGTTACTTTTAACTTGCATCAGTGATAGGGAGAAAAGAGGAAAAGTTTTGGTAGTACTGTTGGGGTTTGCTCAGGAGGTGTCCCAGGATGATCATGCTCACTGTTGTTGCTCTTTCAGTTCAGGCTATTCTTGATCTGATCCACAAAAATCAGGTTTTCCATTGGCAACACATTTGCAGCTTTGACAAGCAAGAAAAATGTTAATTGCTTCCATAAATGCTTCAGAATATCTTAACCATTTAGCCACAAGAATCTTGGCAAAAGAGAACAATACTCTGATTTGTAATCTTTCTCAAGTTATTGTTCCCTCTAGTATTTGCCTTGTTCTTGAGAACTTTTGTATTTAATCCTAAAACTGATCTTTTTTACACTCATTTGGGAAGAATATCCATGGCTGGAGTGGCTCTTGGAGGCTAACATGATGCCTCCCAGAGTATTCATCTAGTGCAGACCTCTCTGTACCCCAGCTTAGATCTGGTGCCTCTCCAGATCTGCCCCCCTCAGATGAACGGAGCTTACCATTCCCCGGGGAGCTTTCGTTCTGCTGCACTGCTCTGAAGGCGCTTTTCTTCTTACACCATGGGCTGGAGTTTGGAAACAGGAGTTTGGAGTTTGGAGACCTGTATCTGATGTAACAGGTCTGTGGCTTCCCTTCCTGTGCCACACTGGGATTTGCAAGGGCACATAGAGGCAGGTGGCTCGCTGCTTGGAAGAGATTTTTGCCTTCTAGTATTAGCAGTGGTCTCCAAACTGGAGACCGCTGTGTCAGGGAAAAGCTTTCCCCAGTGTGACTGGAGCTTACCAATCCACTGGGGAGCCTGCTAGCTCTGTCTCCCCCAAGTTTGCACCGACCAGCCCGGTCTGCTCAGAAATCCAGACACAGAGCCTGCTGGGGCAGCAGATTGTGCAAGCATCTGGGCAGGGCAAATGTTGGGGGAAACTGGGGCAGAGATAGCAGGCTTCAGGTGGAACAATAAGCTCTGTTCACATGGGGGAGGGTTTAGCACAGGCACCAGATCCAGCCCATGGCCTGGGTTTGGTGTACTATGGCTATCTTGAACTCAGTCATCCAGATGCACTCATTCTGCAGGCATAGTGAAAGGACCTGCCCTTTCTGCCCCTGTTTTCCAGTGCTTACCAGGATAATGTTATTGGAGCAAAATACAAAGCTATTGCTTACTTTTCCCAGCATATTACCGCATTTACTCAAGTATAAGTCAATCTTATGGATAAGTTGAGGGCAAGTTCAAAGCCCAAAATAATAGAAATTGCTATGACTCATGCATAAGCTGAAGGTGAAACTTAGGGGACAGGTATGAAATTCACATTGTTCTGAGGCAGCAACAGAAAGCTAATAAAAAAAGGAACTATTTCACATTTTTTCTGAGGCAGCACAGAAATGGAGCTATTCTCCAAACAAGAAGAAAGAATGATGAAGCTGCTTATAGTAGGCTTTGAGAGGAATACAACACAGCACTTCCATAGCAGCAGCTCTCACAGATTACAATTCCCATAAGCACCTTCACGGTTCTGCCTGCCTGTTTGGAGAAGAAGGAAAATGGCTACAATTTTTTGCCGGCTGTATGTGGGTGCCTGAGAAGAATTACTGTTAAGTAAAACTGCTCTTTTTTTCTAACACCCCCCGGCTTTCTGCTTCTTAGCCCAGCCCCTACACTACCCAAGTTGCTGTTAACAGTTTTATTAACTGTATTGACTCATGTATAAGTCAATCCACGTTTTCAGGGTCAATTTTCAGGCATAAATTTTTAGATTTATACATGAGTATATACAGTATGTTACCATCTGTTGCAAAGACACATGGGCAATTTTCTAGGGACAGCTGCAACAAGACAATTTGAAAGATGTAGTTGAGCTAATTCACACTTTGGAAGAAGCAGGTAGAGGGCATACTGGTTGAATATGGGAGGAAGAAGCAGGCAGCAGGAGAGAAGCAAATCAAATGGTGAAGATGGGTTTACCAGCAGGCTCTGATGGCTTTCAGCACCTGGGCAAACCTTGACTTCCAACCTTCACTTATGGATGCAGAGCAATAAAACAGATTATTTCTTGTAGTCATTTTTAATGGAGGAAAATAAGACATCTTTTCTTTGTATTTGAATGTCACAGTTTCTCATAACAGTTGTCATTGCCTTGCCTTCCATTTGTGGTCTTTTTCCAGTGACACTATTTCCAGGATTTTTTTTTCCTTTCAAGGCTTTTAAAACTGTATTCCAAACTGCCTTCCCTTTGACAATAAATCGTCCATGGTTCTAACTTAAAAAAATGTTTTCCCTTCTGTTCACTCTCCCTGAAGTGAAGATGGCTGAAGGAGAAGACTGTATGGAAGCTGAGATTGTTTATCCCATCACCTGCGGAGATAGCAAAGCCAACCTAATATGGCGGAAGTTTGTTTGTCCTGGCATCAATGTGAAATGTGTCCAGGTGAGATGACTGTGGAATTATTGTTTGTTATTAAAAATGGGTACAGTGGACCATCAATATCTGCAGGGGATCCATTTTGGAACCCCTTCAAATACTGAATTCCAATGATAATTAAATCCACAGGGGGTGGGAGCATGTTGGCAACCAGAAGTGTCTCTTGGAAGCATTTGGGAGGCCTTCTGAGATGTGTGAGTGTGAGTGTGAGAGAGAGAGAGAGAGAGAGAGAGAGAGAGAGAGAGAGAGAGAGAGACCTAGAACACCTCCCAGATGTGACCAGAAGGCACTTCCAGTTGCATCTGAGGCCCTCCATAAGTGGGTTTGGCCACTGGCATTGTGTCAAATCTGCAAGCTTAATCCACAGATAAGGAGGGCCCATCGTACTCACTTCTTTAGAACTTCTTCCAAACTGGAGACCACTGCAGCAGGGAAAATAGTCCCTGGCACAAACAGCACTTTGCATTTTGCCGGGGATGCCGTGAACGACCCCAACTACAGCTCCCAGGAGTAGTTGCAGCCAGCTCCCATGTGTGGAATGCCAGGCACCTAGCTTGCTGGGGGGGTGGACCCCAGAAGTGGCTGGCCGCCGCGACCCCAGGAGCTGTAGTTGGGATTGTTTGCTGTGTCCCTGGCAGAACCCAAAGCGCTGCTCATGCTGGGGACGGATCAGGGAGGGACTGGATCTGGCCCACAGGCAGAGTTTGGAGCCCTCTACTGTAGAAGAAGGCAGAGCAATCTGCAATTCCAAGTAAAATAACAATGTTTCAATAAGAATAATTTCAAATAATAAAAACAGTAAAAAAATCACTCACCAGGAGCTCTGTAAGAAAATAAAGCCTTCTACAAAAAGGTTGTATATCTTCAACCACTGTACTATCACATTTTCATGAACCCTGTACAAGATGTGGTATGTTATGCATTCCAGAGACTTTCAGCTTTTATTGCAACAAAAAAAACACCGTTCCAGCTGTCTTGCTGGATCATCCAAAGACGAGAAATATCGGTTCCAAACAACCACTGTTTGCCTTTCCTATAAGCTCTCCTTACATTCTGCCTCCAGCAAAAATTTATGCATACAGCAAGCAGACCAAACAACTGACAACTAAATGTCAATGCCATGTATTATTTGTTGAAGCACCTAATGAATAAATGCACAGGTCCCTGCTTGCAAGTTCACAACTGAAATGAAAAACATGAGACAAAAAACAAAGAGAAAGAAAATTATACGTATATGGCTGGGTAATGCAAAAGAATAACTTTTGTTTCAAAAAAATTCAGTACAAATTAGTCTAAAAATAATTCTAGATGATCACAATAAAATACAAAAGTAATCCCAAGAGGAAAAATATGAGTTTTTCTTTCATATTTGCTTTGATTATAATTTTATTATGCAGTGGTCTTCAGTAATCCTACTTGTGAAGTTGATCACTGTTAATCCCATTTACAAATGAACAACAAACTAAACCACAACCTGAATTTGGCAACACATTGATCCAGTGCTGGGGCTGTTGGCTTGCCTACCGTTGAGATGGGAGAAAGCATGTTAGGAGGTGCATTGTTTCTGGCTTCTATTTTGATCCTGCTTTTTTCCTGTCGGGACTGTGAATTGGGGGTGGGTGGAGGCAATTGAACTACTGGCCTCCAGAACCTCCAAGCTTTCTCTGCAACCATAACAGTGCCAGAGATATCACAATGCCAAGTGTAGGATGAAGGGGATTGCCTCCAGCCTGTCTTGCTTCATGTCAGCTCAGCTGCTGTTGTGAGGGGTTGCATGTAGGGCTTTAGTGTGGGGGAGATTAAAGGTTGTGCTCTCTTCCCTGCCCCATCACATCATTCAAGCTCTATTTTCACAGTGTGAACAAGAATGCATTTCTGGACCACCTTACCTGCCCACCACTCACCTGATGGTAATGGTGAGATGTGGACTAAGCATGAGATTCCCTCCCCCAGGGCCTGTTGCATTTTGTGAGCAGAGGCCAAGAGACAGGTAGTGGTTTTGACACCTGAGTTAGACTGGGAGTTCTGTTCTACTGCTGGCTGATATTGCCTTTTCATGGCACATCCTGTCTCTTTTCTCTGCAGTATGACAACCACTTGATAAGCCCCAAGGAATTTGTCCATTTGGCTGGCAAGTCCACCTTGAAGGACTGGAAGAGGGCAATCCGAATGAATGGAATCATGCTAAGGTTAGATGGGGGGTAGTATCTGAACAGAATTCCATTAGAATGGGTCCTGAGGCTTGTGTATTGCACCCCATGGCTTGAGGTAGGATTTCCTGGGATTCAGCTACTGCTTATTCTAAATGAGGTACCCTTCAGGGTTGCAATTCATGTGTATGAACAAAATATGAGCACCTTAATGTCAGTCAGGAATTTCGAGTTTTAACATTTGTTACTACTGCATTCACATATGTACTATATGTTTCAGGAAGATCATGGATTCAGGTGAACTGGATTTTTATGAGCACACAAAAGTCTGTTCCAATACCTGCCGAAGTACAAAAATTGACCTAACTGGAGCCAGAGTATCTCTAACCAGCCAGACTTCAACGGAATATCTCCCTCTCACTCCTGCATCTGCAGATGGTACGTGGTTTCTATGTTGTGCAATTTTCAGAAGTTAAGGCCTAAGTTCTTAAAGTTATTATTATGAACTATGCGTTCTTCACATCTTGCAAATAAGTGTTGTAACTTGGCGTAACAGAAAAATTGACATTGATTTCACTAGACCAGTGTTTTCCAAACTAAGGGTCACGAGTTCTTAGGACAGGTGTTCATGTTTGGGAGGGATGCTACTCCCTAAGGAGGGTGGCGACCTGACTGGGGACCCATAGCTGCTGATAATATGGTACTTCTGGGTTTCACTGATGCCACCACTGAATACATTTAAGTAAAAACAACAAACACAGAAGACTGTTTTTTGAAAGACTGTATTAGACCAAGAGTCTTTAGAAAGACTCTCTTTAGAAAGACTGTACTAGACGAAGCATCTCTGGACATTTATCTTAACGCATGTACATCACATCTCCAAGACTCCAATTTGCCGGAATAGGTTTGCAATTATAGAAATTTGGTGGCTCACCTAGCAAAACAGACTGCTAGATCAGCCAGGTCCCCTGCTTTCAGAGAGTCATCTATGTCAGCAGTGTCCAAACCGTGGCCCAGGTTCTGCCAGAATAATTCTGGTCACAACGATGGCAAGGCCTTACCACTCCACCCCATAGCCAACTTTCTTCATGTCAGATCGTTGCAGAGCCGGGTAGCGCAATCCTACCTGGCGCATTGCGTCGATGCTACGCGATAGCGTTGACGCGACGGACATAGTGCCAACATGGGAGCACCGAGCGGCGCCCCCATGTCAGCGCTTACAGCTCTCAAGCTGACGCCAAGAGTAGTGTCGGATTGAGAGCGCCGACGGGGAGCCTCCCTTGTGTTGACCAAAGCCGGTCGGTACGAGGGAGGCTCCATCCTGTTTCGGGACGGGGATTGGTGGGGGAGAGGGGGGTTGGGGCTGGGATGTGGGACCTGCTCGGGAGGCCGCACAGCCCTGATTCGGGCCATGCGGTCTCCTCGGTTCTGCGCCTGCTGTTTAGCAGGTGCAGGTCCGAGGAGTACATTGGGGAGGCTGGAACCTCCCCAACGGTAAGGGAATGCATGTGCCCTTGCCATTGGGAGGCTCCAGCCTCCCCTAAGCAGTGTTGGATTTGGGGCTGGCTGGCTGGCTGGCCTCGCCAATCCAACGCTGCTTAGGATTGCACCCTCGCACCAGGGAGCCGCTTCCGCTGCATTTCACCCCAGGAGGCTCTGTGCCCTGATTTCCCGGGGAAGCAGCTCACCAGTGCAAGGCTCTGTAATTATCCAGTGCAAGGAAAGGTGGCTGTGGGGCGGAACGGTAACGCTTCGCACACCATGCCAGGAATGATTATTCCAGTGCACCAAATCCGGCCCACGGGCCAAAGTTTGGAGGTGTCTGTCCTATGTTGGGTTATGCTTATGGTAGTGAAACCTCTGTCCCCAGATGGTTGAGTTGCTGTTATTCATAGAATTAAAACTTCCATGAATAACAGAATGTGTGACAGGGTTAGCCTTGTGAAATGTTGGCCACAGGATGCTAGTATAACTGGAAGGGACCAAAATGTTTCTTTCTGTCACACATACAAGACATGCCACTATGGGCACAATCCTAAACAGGAGTAAGGCCGGCACAGTTAGGCCAGCAAAGTTTGGCCGGCCCAAGGGACACCGTAAAGGGCGTTTGGAACACGCTTGGTCAGGGAGGATGGTGCACATCTGTGTGCTGGCCTCTCTGACTCTGAGAGTGGTCCAAACATACTTTATGGTGTCCCTTGCGCAGCCCAAACTTTGCTCGCCTAACTGTGCCAGCCTAACTCCAGGTTAGGATTGCGCCCTGCATGACTTGATGTTAGTTTCTCTGTCTCTGGTGTTCAACCCAGGTTAGCCAAACCAAAAAGTACTATCAGCAGAGAGCAAGTACATACCAGAAAGCTGCCTGCAGAGCAAATGGCTCCTGATATTTTATATATTTAGTCTACACCTCCCTATTTCACTCTTTCAACTACTCTGTCAGAGAGTTAGACTGAGAGATAGTAACTTGCTCAAGTCCACCCACTGAGCTTTGTGGCAGAGGAAGAAATTGAATCCACGTGCTATCTATTCCTACGCACTGGCTCTTAGCTCAAGCATGCAATTACAGGGCAGGCAGCACAACTCAGGGGCAGGAGCAAGTTTGTCTTGGGGGACAAGGAAGCCTTACTGGTGTGCAAGAGGCTGAAACGGAATGATAGAATATGGGTTTTGCACTCGGGTTCAGTCCTCCAAATTGGAAAGGGAGCAAAGCAGTGAAAGCCTTTAGAGCAAGACTGCAGCCATTCAAGGTTGATTTTACTGGCCTATGTAGGCCAATGGTTTGACTCTATATGAGGCGGCTTCTTGTGTTCCTTTGCCAGTGGTCTGTTCTTCCCAGGAGCAGTATATGCTTTGTATGGATTCAGGTCTTGGGTTGAGTTGTTAGAACCTTGAGTTGAACAGAGCACTAGGACTGGGAATTTGGAGAGTTTATCAGAGTACATTGTATAAGGTTACCTGGACCAGCTGTCTGTGTAGATATGGGTCTTAGTGGGTAGAATCACCAGACCAGTAAAATGATACATCTAAATGAACAGGGATAACTGAAAAGAGAAAAGTTTATTAAGGCACAACTCTGTTGTGCCTGACTAGTAGCAGCAGCAGCAGCAGCAGCAAAACGTTGGTAGCTTAAAAAGGACTTCAGCAAAACCAACACTCCCAATGAAAACCATAGTGTGGCAAATAAAGAATACAAAAACTGCAGGAACAGTGGAGAGATAAACTTATAAAGTGTTCAGATACATTGAAATACAAGACAGTTTCTAAAGGTAAATAATCTTTACAATAAATTAAATTCCCAACAGCCACTGCTGTATATGACCTCTATGCTTCCTTGTTATCTAGACTCCCTTCTGCACCACCTATTGACAAAGCTCTGAAGTTTCTAGTGGTTGGTTAGCTACCTGGGAATATGCAGAATAGTCCCATGATATGTATCGTGTAAATCTCAGGAGGAGTCCTCAAACTCCAGAAGAACAATGTCATGGATTAGTTGGAGCAACAAAGGGCTAGCTGGACCAGCTGTCAGTGTTGATCGGGTCTTATTTGCCAGTGGGTGGAAGCACTGGACCATAAAATGGTACACCTACATGAACAGGGCTACCATACCTAAACCACAAGATTAGGTAAAGTCTTGCTGTCGCATGAAATTGATCAGACAGATGTTTCACCAAACATCTGAAGACACTGAATATACTTGAATCCTGCTGTCATTGGCTAAGGCAAGACGTTTACTGCCCTTGGAAGGGCAAATCCTGAAGTAGAAGCTTCCCACTGCTTTCAGCCCCCAAGTGTTGCTGGAGTACATTAGAGACAGGAAGCCCACCAAAGGACAAGGGGCAGCACCAGAGGAGGGACTGCACAGCTTTTACCTTGAGGAAAGCCCTGGATTGCACTGAATGTGTGGTTGCAAATCACATGTGGGTGGAAACTCATAGATGTGGCTTTTCACAGGATAACTGCATGCTTAGTTTGGGTCTAACGAGAGCTGGAACAAACCAGAAACAAAGCATACTTTGATAGCCTGTTTTGTTCTAACACATGTTAAAAAACTGTCATTCCTCATGTTTGTACATAACCTAGAACTGGTTTATTTTTATTTTATTTTAATGCAAACACATTCACTCTCCTTTCAAATGCAGCAGAAGGGAAAGCAAGAGAATATAAATTTGCAGTTCCCTTAAGCTCGTTCACGTGGCTCATTATTTTAATAAGCTCTTAATTTATTTTACATCTGCACTTTAACTTCCTTTCTAAACACTGGTTTATGGCTGAATAATGTAGATCAGTGGTATTCAAACTTAGACCAGGACCCACTTTTTAGAATGGCACTCGTGTTGGGACCCACTGGAAGTGATGTTATTAACCTGGAAGTTATGTCATAGCAGGAAGTGACATAATTGAGCAGGAGGTTCTGTCATTGTAACATAATAGAATGACACTCCTGAAATGCAAATTGGCATTCTTGAACAGCAGCAACTGTACAACCATGAAACATTCCTGACAAAAAGCAAGAATAGGACATAATATGTAAAAGCACTGAACTAAAAATAAAAAAAAACCTCACTTAAAAATTCAAAAAGTTAACACTCAAAAAAGGACTATAATAAGAGTAAGTTCTGCAGTTTCCAAGATGGCTGCTCCCAGGTTTTCGCGACCCACCTGACATCAGGTCGCAACCCACCCAGCGGGTCCCGACCCACAGTTTGAATAACACTGATGTAGATACTTTTATTTAACACTTCCCTACTGAAAGATTTATTGTTTGAAAGATTAAGTGTAGCTGGAAAACTTACAGACTTCTATTGGGCAACACGCCTGACCACAAAAGTAGACTAGAAAGTACATGGGCTTTCTCCCTTCACTTCATCATTTGAATTGGTCTAGAGTTAAAGTGAATGGTTCCACCCAGTTTCCAAATCTGGAGAGACCATAAAGTTTGAATCTCTGCCTGTGGTACCTGTCAAGGTTTTCTCTGTCTAATTTGCTGTTTCAATGATTTTTATCATTGAGGGGATTCCCTCAGGGGGATATCCTGAGGGGATACCCTCAGGATGGATGGACACTTTTTTCATGGTTTGTCATTCCATAATAACTGAGCATGTGAACAGGACCTTACAAACATGATGCTAGATTTTGAGGTTCTTAATTCAAAACAAATCAGTTCTCATTTATTAATACAGGTGGTGCCCCAGTATCCACTGATTCGGTATCTCGTGTTTCAGTTATCCACAGATACCGTGAATACTGGGACGCCTATTAAAAAGATAGGGAAACATTAAACAAATCTTTTTTAACCTTGTTGCAGCAAAACCGCTGATGTTCCCCTATTATTAAAAAGGTGCCCCTGGTATTCATGGTTTCAGGTATCCATGGTGGGGTTCAAAATGGAACCCCAGTGGATACTGGGGCATGCCTGTATAGGGAAGGGGATATTCTTCTAGGTTGTGTCAGGAGATGCTAATGACAGATTTGCTAGAAGCAGTAATTGGGTATTTTGCAAAACCTGATCTTGACCTGGTTTTATGCTGAGGACAGCAAAAATAGGCCTCAATCTTTGTTTGGTTTATGAACATGTGTATTTTGTTTTAATGACAGTAAATGGCTCCCCTGCCACTATCACCATAGAGACGTGTGATGACTCCACTGATTGGACTACCAGTATTGGAGGTAAGGCTCATGGGGGGGGGGGTTGGCCTTGGCCCCCAGCACAGTCTGTGTTTTGTGTTCTGTTCCATATTGGCTTCTTGAGTCTGAAAGGCTTATGAGGAAAAGATGACTGTACGTTAGTCACTGCTTGGCACTGACAATTCCTAGGATTCATTCAGATAATCTGCACAAAGTTCTCTTGACACCTATTGCTCATGACAAATAGCAAAAACCATGAGTGTATTGGTCCAAATTTTGCTGGTATTAAGAGTTTTTATAACTAGAAAACTTGTGTATACATACAGAAGCCAAATCTAGTTTTTAAAAAAGCCTTTTCTAATATAATGCTTTTGGAGCACATTGGCTTCGTGACTTATTTTATAGCTAATCATGTTGTCAAACTTCCTCTCTCAGTGGAAGATGGAAGATTTCTCCACCAGCTCATCCCTCACAGACATCAAGAATACATTCTTGATTCTCTCCTGCCTGTGGGAAAAAGCCAATCCCCACCCCTCCAGTTCTGTTCCTGTCTTGCTTCAGGAAACAGGATTTCGATGGGGGTGGTGTATGAAACTTGTTTCGAACAGTGCATTGAATAGTACTCACAGTTCCTGCTGAGGGCTGGAAGTGATGTCGTTAAGCAGGTGATGACCAGAAATAAGCACTTTTTTCTCACTTAGGAACTCATTAGCTGCAAGAGAAAATATGCAAATATCACATCCAGGAGATCCCGTGAGGCCCTTCTGCGGATTTTATTATCTGTGGAAATTGGTATCCATGGGGAGGCCTGGAATGGATCCCCCACAGTTACCGAGGGCCCACGGTAGCTACATTAATGGTAAAGTTACCTATCAAAATGGCAGTAGAGCTAACAAGTTCCTGGAGAAGTTGGATGGATCGATACACATTTTAAAAACATTTTTCAGCTCCTTGGGAGAGGGTGGAAGCAGGCACAGAGAGGCTTTTAGCTTTCTGAGTGTTTACCCAGGGGAAAAACAAGTCTCTGGGACAATAATGGTATTAGGATGAGCATTAGAGGGATGGAGGTATTCTGTGACCAGGCTCAGAGAAAGCAGGAGCTCAAGCTGAAGATGCAGTTATGTTTTGGCTCACAGTAACAAAGAAACAAGATTTAGACATTGGTGTGGGCTCACTAACAAGTCTGCTATCAATTCACTGTTCTCTGTGGAAGAGCTTGCTACCTGTACAGTGGAAGAGCTTCCTACCGTACAGTATAGTTAACTGACACCCTATATCCTCTTAGGGAGGAGCAAACCAAAAATAAAATTAGAAGGTCTTTGGAGATCTGTATGGATCAGTTAAGAGGGACAGTAGTTGAGGGAGTCTGGGGGCAGGTCCTCACGCCCCCACTGACTGGTTGTAAGGTAGACTTTTAAGTATCGGAGTGTAGATTCTGGAGGAGCGAGCCACAAGCAGCACTGGCACGGAGCCCTGTGTGAAGTAACAGGAATCCAAAGAGAAGGGTCGGCGGCCAGAGTTCCTCTTCTTAAATCTTCTTAAATCTGCTGAGAAGCTGGAAAACCCTGGAAATTTGGGCCTGTTCTTTCTTCATTGCCCTTAATGGCCTTGTTTTTCTCCAGCAGCAGGATGTGCGGGACATTTGTATCACGTGCTACAGATAAAACTGCTAATAAGCAAGTTGCTTTACTAAATGTTCAGAGGCTTCTCCAAGCAAGGGGAGAGGGCAGGGGAAAGGAGGCACAGGGAGGAAATGGTCCTTTTTGAATTGGGCTTGGTTTGATACAGTTCTGCCTTCGGTTTTAGACAAGAGGCAAACAAGTCTGGCTTATACTCCATGACCCTTAACCAAAGACACGTTTCAGCAGACCCAAAATGGGGCACGAGGTAATGGTAGAGAAATGGCTGCTGTGGCTCGTGTGCCCATCCTGCCTCCTTTTTCCGGTCCTCATTTGCTCGGCTGCTTTTTTTGAACAGCAGAACAAGAGTGGCCAACCTAAAGACAAGTGTGTGGTAGCTGGTGGAGGTGGAGCCAGTGTTGCCAGCACCAGAAAGGTGGGGAGGGGAGGGAGCGTACTTCCCGTTCCCTAGCACCATGGTGGGAGAAGCAGGGAAAGAAATCAGGGGGAGC
>JAJKFI010000104.1:2247164-2265671 GCA_029204185.1 Lerista edwardsae | reverse complement strand
TGCTCCGGAACAGGGCTGAATCCAGCGCGGAGCCAAGGACGCCACACAACCTGAATCGGGGCCGCGGGGCCTAGGGATGGCTAGCTTGGATGTGGCCTAATGAGCGTATCCCAGCTCCACCCCTCTCCCCAGGCTGGCTTGTCTCCCAGCCCACCCACCCCCACCCCAAAACACCCTCCTGCTCTCCCTCATGCCGTCCGGAAATGCTCTTGCGCCAGCCGAACTCAGCTGGCACAGGAGTGGCGCAGCACTGGCGTTGCTGGGCTGACACTGCTGCCAGCGGCCCTGCAGATACGGTGCTGGCACGGGCCTCCAACACAGCCCTCTCGCACCAGTCCTGCTGCCGATGGGCCAACGCTAGCAGCTAGCTTTGGCCCAATGTAGGGCCTCGAATTGTGCCCTGTTATGTTAGTAGAAAATGCCTCTTCAGAAGACGAAACGGATGGGTATAAGAGATGGGGAGAGCACAGGCTGGTTGGTGGTACAGTAGGCCCTTATCCTGGGGGCGGGGGGTGGAATCTGTTCCAGGACCTCTTGGGATTCTGAAGCTGGCAGATAATTAAATCCATTGGGGGTGTGTGTGTTTGTGTGGTCCTGCAATAACTTACCTGGGGGCCCTGTCCAGTCCTTTGTGGGTGGCCTCCCAGCCTCCTCAGGGCATCTCCAGACACAACTGGAAGTCACTGGCTCAAACTGGAAGTGACTTATGGTTGCATCCGGAGATCCTCTGAGGCTTGGCAACCTGGGTGCTCAAATCTGCGGGTGCTGAGCTCACAGATGACGAGTGCCCAGGGTGCAGCACCTCCTTTGCTTGCAGAAGGTCCCCGGGCCAGCCCTTTGCAGTTCCAGGCAGAGGAGAGAAAACCGTGCCTGAACCCCTTGGAGACATCACTAGTCTGAATAGAGAAGACTGGGCCAATATCTGAAGGGCTGTCATGAGGAAGAAGGGACAAATCTGTTCTCATCTGCCTTTGACAGTAGAACTAGGTCCAATGGGCACCAACTGCAAGAGAGGAGATTCCGGCTGGACATCAGGAAGAATTTCTTGACGATAAAGGCTATATCGTCTGCCGAGGGCGGTGGTGGATTCTCCCTCACTGGAGACCTTCAAGCGGAGGCTTGACAGGCACCTGCTTGAGATGCTCTAGGAGGATTTCCTGCTACAGCAGGGGGTTAGACTAGATCACCTTGTAGGTCCCTTCCAGTCTGTTTGTATGATTCTACGAGTTTCCTATGTAGAGATGGGAAAAGCGGACAGGAGCCTGGTTTCTGCTGAAGTCTTGGAGCTGTTCACCACTCTTGCTTGTCTCTCCTCCACCCACCCCGTACCCGACTTTGCTTACAGGAAACCGGTACCTCCTAGAAAGCAACACCTTGTGGCGGCGGCTGGTGGAACACTACAGGAAGCAGAAGTGCTACACCGACGCCCCTGCAATTAAAATCAGGAAGGCGCCGTCCATTCGCCGGTGAGACGCCTCCCTGGACCGCACGAGGACCGCTGTTGACGTGGCTGCGCTGTTTTCCAGGCACCTTCCTAGCCTTAAAAAGAACGACCAATGTGGGGCTGGAATAGGCAGCCCGTCCCACTCTCTCTCTCGACTGTGATTGACGAGACATTCCCAAGACTCCGCTTTTCCAGGCACTGAGCGGATTTGGTGATCACATTGGACCAGCAGCACAGGTGGCTCAGAACCCACGAACACGGCTGGGCCAGTGGACCTGACTGGGGCATTCCGGCCCGACTCTTGCGGGCTCTTTGGCCATTTAATTCATCACCCAAACCACTGCTGCACACAGGGGGTTGCAGCCGGACTGCATTGCTGCCTAATGTAGCTGATCTCTGGGTCTGACTTGTGGCTTTCCAAGGAACAAACTTGTGGCTTCCCACAAACTTTCCAAGGCTCTGACTTGTGGCTTTCCATGGCCACCCCTCTGCAACCAGGCCATTTCGGGAACTTCAGTGAATTCCTCCTCTTTCTTTCTTGACCGCGTATTCTTTTCGTGGTCTGCAGGGCCAACAGGTGGCGCCCCCAGCTGGCCGTTCTGGGAAGTTCCGCTTGCCTTTCTTTCGGAATGTTACTTGAAAGTATCTATCTGCTTTTGCCAAGCAATCCCTGGCAAAGCTTTCCCTCTCTGCTTCTGAACCATTTTCTGCCCCTGGTGGCCCTGGAGGATGGCGTAGCGGGAGAGAACTGGCAGTGCGCGTCCATGAAGGAGAAGTCGTGTCGGCTGGCTCCTTGCGGAGCTGCCTTGGCTTTCACCCAGTCCGACCCTCGATGACAATCTGTCCCCAGCTTGCAGGCTGCAAGCGAAGCTGCAAAAAAAAAAAGCAGTGCCTTGTTTGTGTGATGGCTCGGATAGCCCCGGGGAGAACGCATGCAGTGCAGTTCTGCTGGAGGTGGTCTGTCGTCCCTGGCGCGTCTGTGCAAACGGCACAGCAGATCTGTGCGCACTGGGCTGTTCCCGTGTGGGTTGCATATTCTGGGCCGGGGTGGGAAGAAGAGAGGATGAGTTGGCTGCTGCTTTGTCCTTTCAGCTTTGAATACACAAGTGCCTACTGCAAAAATCTGTGAGGTTCCAAACTGAACCGGTTTTAGCTGCTGCTCGGTATCCTTTGTGCTGAATTCGGCTGCTCTGGGGTACCCCTCAAAATTGAGCAAAGCCAACAGGAGAGACTCTAGAGCCGTGTTTGCACTAAGAGGATGTCCCTGGGCTTCTTCCTCAATGCCAAGGTCAGGGGGAATGTGCAATAAGAAGTCCTGGGGCGTCCTGCAGTTGCTCTGGGGGTTTCTCTGCCTTTGTTTTGCTGGCTTCCGGCTCAGTCCTACCTGGGCCTTTTGCTGCTGGAGCTGGGCTGCCATTGCACACTCCCAGGCTGCTGCCACAAACGGGCAGGAATGTTGTGCGTGTAGCAGCAGCTCCCAGAGTCTTGGCTGGTGCCAGTAAATGGGTGACGGGAGGGAGTGTGTGTCCGGCCTGAGGAGGGACGGGGAAGAGGAGGATCCCTTTAGCACTGGTGTGTGCCAGGATAGTGGTCCAACTAGAGTGGGGGGTAGCGTAGTAAGTACAGCAGGCGTAGTAAGTATGCAACATCCTATGTAAGCGGTTCCTTCCAGTTGCTGTCTGAGCCATTCAGGGCAATAGCAACTAGCAAGAGCACTAAGTGCCTGTGTGTAGCTGTCGCTGCCCTGAATGGCTCTGATGGCAACTGGGAGGAGCCGCTTACACAGTGCCACCATATTGCTGTCGCTGCCCCGAATGGCTCCGATTGGGAGGAGCCACTTATGCAGGGAGTTGTGGCACCTGCTGTACATAACCGCGCCGCCCCAACTTCGTTAAACTAATTCCCTCCCACTCTCCTTGGATGTATACCGGCTATATAGCCCACACTATGTAGCTGGTGCGGGATCAAGGAAACCTATAAGCAGAGGTGCTTGAAAATGGGGTTACAGTGGGCCTATGTAAACTGCAGGGGTTCTGTTCTAGGAACCCCTGCAGATACTGAAATCCCTTAAAGGGGGCTCTTCTGAAGCCTAGAGGGGCTACTGGCAACTGTCTGCAGAGGGCTTTCAGTTTTATCTTACTCAGCAGAAACAAACATCTCTACCCGTAGGTTAAGTACAGCTAAGTAGAAAATATTTGTACTTACTTCTGGCAGGTCTCTTGCCCCCCCCCCATTGGATGCTGTGCGTGCGCCATCAGTGTGGCTGCCTTGTTGCTAATGGTGGGGGGATAGGACTAGGCTCTTGGATAGGGTTACCAGATACAAGCTGGGACCAAGCGCCTCTACCTTTAACCATTTGGTTAAATTTGGGCAGGGCCAGCTTTTTAATCGCTTCCAAGTTGAACTGCACCTGCCCAAATTCCCTCTTCTATACAGTGGTTAAAGGTATAGGCACTTTGTCCCAGTCTTGTATCTGGTAACCCTACTCCTAGAAGTTAATGTATTCAGTATATTGAAATATATGGAGCTGCTTTTTAATGGGTGGGGGAGGGGAGAGGAGCACATCCTAGAATTCTGCACACAGCAAATTAATTATTGTGCTATTTGGCTAAATTGTGCAAATTTGATACCTTTTATATTTTTCTTTTGGCTGGAGGTTTTTCCTCTCCAGAAATATAAATATATTGTCAGGGATCTTAATAGCAATGGAAGGGGAAGGCGGCAGCTCTCTCGTCTGCATTGTCCTACCCCAGTGTTTTTGAATGTGAAATGCCATGCAGTGGCGTTTCTACAGGGATGGCAAAGCTCTAAGTTTTGCAAGAAGCCTTACCTTGCAGTGGAAATCACTCCTCTCCTGCACCGTTTTAGCCAATCTTGGCGTTGCTTACTGGCCACAGCAGCAAGGGGGAGAAGGGATTTACATGACAGGGTAAGGCTTCTTGCAACACTTAGAGCTTTGCCATCCCTGTAGAAACGCCTCTGATGCCATGTACTGGTTCTTGTTCCTGCTTTTTGACAATTGTTGTTATAAATGCAAAACTGCCTCTACTCCCAATTGCAGTCCCAGTTCATTTATCACTGCAGTCTGGAGCAGGGAGCAAGTTTTGGACAGGGAAGCCAAGCTTTTAAGGATTCTCATGCATCCACAACAGCAAGGGTCAGCAATCTATAGCTTGTGGGCCAGATCCAGCCCACCATGCAAAGTCATCCATCCCAGGTGGAGCTTGGCTTGAGAGGTGGAATTGGCCTCCTGCCCGATTAGCCGCTCACTGGACCGGTTGTGGCAGAGCAGCATGCGCACACATGCAGTGTCCCTGTGCTGTGCAGCATTTCCTGCTGGATACATGGCAAATTGGGTGGGAGGTTTTGCCTCCCAAGCTGCTCTCTGCTCAGCCACTTCTGGGAGCTCGGCAGGGGCGTAGCTAATGAAAGTGTAGTCCAGTGCCGAGGGCAAAATGTTGCCCTGGAAGTGACATCATAACAGGAAGTGATGTCACTGTTTTATTTTTGTTTTCTCTGTTTTTTTGGCCATAACTTTTGATATTACACTCTGGCTTGTTTCATTGCATTCTGCATTAAATTACCTTTCCAACGATATATAACGTGGTGGTATTATTCATACAAAACAAGGTTTTCACAGTTTTGGCCACTAGTGTCAAGCTCAGTTTGTTGCCCCCTAAAGCTTGCTGCCTGGTGCAGTTGCCCCCCCTGCACTTCTTTAGCTACACCCCTGGAGCTCAGTAAACCCGGATATTCAATGATGGTATGATTGATGATGTCTTTACCAAGCGTCTGGCCGTTTTGCTGACCCTTTCAATACAGGCTCTTTAAGTAGCCTTGAAAACAGGACCAAGTTGTTTTGACTAGCCTTTCCTGCACATGCAGGCCTGCTGCTTCGGTAATGTGGCCTTGGAATTATATGGCCATAATTATATGTGGCCTTGAAATTATATATCTAGGTCCCAGGATACAACTCATTATGGGAGTCGGAGAGGCCAGCACACAGACATGCACCATCCTCCCTGACTCCGTGGTCCAAACACGCTTTACAGTGTCCCTTGTGTCAGCCCACCTTTGCTAGCCTAACTGTGCTGGCTTAACTCCAGGTTAGGATTTTGCCCTTAGTGCCAGTGACTCCTTTCCTTTCGCCCTCTTTTCACTTGCTCCTCTGCCATCTCCAAGGCTGTTCCCTTCCTGCCTTGTGCCATGCTCCTCTGCATTTTATGGCAAGTCACCGTTTCCACCTGCTCTAAGCCCATTTGTTTGGCACTGCCATTTCTGAACCACAGTGGCCTCAGTTGTTTCTGCAACATTAGACATTGCCAGTCTGTTTTCTGCCAGCTTTTCCTTTCTGACTGATTGAGATGCAATATGTATGTGATCTATCTACTGTCCATAACATAAGTCATGTCAAGAAAAGTCATGTCATTTTCATGTCAAGAAAATATTCAGGAAGTTGCTATTGGCCTGTAGCATTCTCACTATACACCATAGAAGCAGTTGCCGTTCTAACTTTTGTACAGCTTGGAAGGGCCAGGGTTTTGGTTTTGCTGTTCCAAATGGAGAAGTTGCGGGCAAAATCTCCTGCATGTGCCCCGCTGGAATGAATGGGGTGTGGAAGATCACACTAGGCTCTTCTCTTGCCCAAGCCATTCTAGGGCAGCTTGTGCAGGTGAAGGTTTCTTGTGAATTGTGGTCATGTTCTTTTGCAGGAAGCAAATTGCACTATGAAAAGTCACTCTGGCTGTGCCTCAGCTTTAGCAACCAAGAACTGCAGTTAGCCTAACCTTTCTCTCAACATAATTCCAACTGAAATAACCATATTTCCAGATACACTGTTACTGGCTTCTCTGTAGAATTTAAGAACACTTCAATCCATAACATTTCAGCCTGGTATTTTATAGAGACACTTTTCTCCTTCAGACAAGGAGCCCGAAATCAGATGCAATTTTAAAATTATTTGTTGTGCAGTAATCTTGCTTACATGCAAACAAAGCGTACAAGCCAGTAGGAAGTTCTCTTGCACAAACTCTGTTGAAATGAATTAGATGCTGCTGTTGTGTAGATCCTGTTCATTTTGGGTGGCTAGCCTTCTGGATTGTCCCTGAAATGTCAATTACCTCTGAAATGGATGAAAAGTTTTCTGAATTGTAAGCTTTTGTGTTGGAGTCTATTTTTGTGACCTATTGTACTTTTGAAAAGTAGAATTTGTATAAAAATGCCTTTTGAGAATTCTTTTCGAGGGACCGAACATCAAAAAGAGTTTTAAATATTTTATATCTATAGATGTTTCTGATACTCAAAATCTTTTTTTAATTGTAAAACTGATAGTAATAGCTGTGTTCAATTGATCCATAACATTCCTCTTCGATCACGTATTGTGACATTTGATTGTATTATTCAGAATAAAACGTGGTTCTCACTATGGTAAGTTGTGGTGGAATGTGTGTTTGTGTGTATGCATGCAACAGAAGCCTGGTCTACAAATGCAATATGGAGAGGTGGGCAAATCCTGAAGTAGCAGAATGAACCATGCTGTTTCAGACTTGCAGGTGTGTGAGGGAAATCACAGCTGGGAATGCTTTGCAATTTTTTCTTAAATCTGCAAATGGAAAACTAAATAGGGAGAAGGCTGGGCTTAGAGGGGGGCGAGATTCTGTTTTGCAAGAGCCTGAGCTCCTGTGTAAAGTGGGGGCTCCTCACCTTCAGATGGCTCTGAAGATGAGGGGCTGCTTTACACAGGAGCTCAGGCTCCTGGAAAGCTTGGCATTTTGCCTCCCTCTAAGAATGTCTCTGACTGGGCTACGACTCTTCCCCTTGATGTTGGTGTGTTTTTCCTATAGGCGGGGAAGTGTTCAAATGGCATCCTCTATCTGCAGTTGGAAGTGGCACAGTCCAATCTGCTATCTCATTTGGCTACTCTTGGATAACAGGCTAAAGAGCAAAGTCAATGAGACTAATCACGGATAGATGAAAAACGACAGAAGAATCAGCTAGAACAGGGGCTCTCAAACCATTTAGACCGGAACCCACTTTTCAGAATGGCACTCTTGTCAGGACCCGCTAGAAGTGATGTCATTAACTGGAAGTTATGTTGGGGCCAAAAGTGACATCACCAAGCAGGAAGTGCCATCATAAAATGACGCTCCTGGAATGCAAAAAAGGCATTCTTGGGCTGCAGCAATTGCACAACCATGACACATCCCTGACAGAAAGCAAGATTAGGACAAAATATTATGTAACAACACTGAGCTAGAAGAACCCTGCAGAATCAGACGAGAAGGATCCATGAAATTCCCTTTTGTAAAGCTGTCAAAGCTGGTGGCCATCACCTCATTGTTTTGGGTTGCCTGTTCTAAGGACCATGGAGGGAGACCATCTTTTGCGAACCTTTTCCATCCCATATAGTTGGTGGGGGAGAGGACCTTTGTGGTAGCAGCACACATAGAGATTGTACCCCCCACCCTTCCTGGCCCACACCCCCACCCAGGAGTCTCGTGCCAGCAGAAGAGAACCATTGGTGGCAGTGTTCCCTCTACGGTGGACAATTCTGTGGCCATGCAGCTCAGCCCACAGCGTGGAGCTTGGCAACTCGGACGTTCAGCGATGATGTCATCGCTGAATGCCTTGAGGTAGCATCACAATGAGCTGCAATGCTGCGCAGCGGCCAAAAGGCAGTGCAGCCCCCTTGGAGGGAACACTGATTGGAGGCCATGCAACCCATGAGCAAAAAGACTTGTATGTCCTCTCCTGGGCCATCTGTTCCCTCCACCCACCCATGGCCTGCAGTGTGTACTCCGTGAGTGGCACTGCATGGTCGGGGCTAGTGGGGGTTAGGACTGGGCTCTGAATATAGGTTGGGCAATATTCAACCCCTCGTCCCCTGCAAGACGCATGAAGTTGTTTCACAGGCCAGTAGCCACCAAATGTGGCCCATGATTCTCCAGGACTACGTTCACGAGGGACTGGGTTTCAGTCCCTCGTTTTCCCTTGTGGACCAGCTAACATACAGCACAAGGATTTCCCCGCATCTTCCTTGCTTGCTTGGGGCTTCCCAGCACATGAATTAGGACATTCAGAGCGAATGTTGAATACACTACTCAAACAGAAACAAAGAAATGGTAACACGGACAACTGCATCATACCGGGTCAGACCAACCTAGGACCGACCTCCTCCCTGCAAAGCAGCTCTTTTTCTGTTGGAGCTGCACCCCTTCCCCACAACGAGATGCCTTGCGGAGTGGCAAGAAAGACTGGCCTGGCTGTTTCGTATGAACTAGCTGTACTAACAGCAAGAGCTGGTAAAATTATTGTGTCCATTGGAACAACTCCTGTTCCCAGACCAATGCTACAAAAATGGCCCCACTTATCTTTCTCAGGGTACAATCCTATCATTGCTTCGGGCTGCCATAAACCCAGTGCTGTTGCAAATGTGCTGCAAGGCACATCTGTGCCGGTCCAGGAGGCAAATGGGCCAGCTCAGGCAGTAGTGGCCAGGTCCTGTCTCATGCCAGCCTGGTTCAGGCTGAGTTCGGCTGGCATGGGGGTTGGCGAGGAAGTGGAGGTATGGGGTATGGGGAGGGCGGAGAGAGGATGGGCCTTTGGGCTGGTTGGCCCAGGGAGAGGGGGGTGGAGCCAGGAGCCAGCATTTAGGCCGGATCCTAACCCCCAGCCTAGTCAGCCTTGCCCAGGCTGATGCTTGAAGTTGTGCCAGCGATTTTGCTAGCGCAGCTCTGAGTAGCCCTATTGGGGTTGCTGGGGCTTACCCTGAGGCGGTATCCAGCTGCCTCCTATATTGCACTGGATACAGTGCTGCCGGCTTGCCTGTTCCAGCACAGTGCAGGATTGGGCTGTTAAATAATGTTAGTACTCTTTAAATACAGCATGCCCTGATATCCACTAGCCAAAGACACTATGGATACCGGGAATCCTATTAAAAAGATAGGGGGACATTGAACAAATCTCTTTTTTTACCTTGTTGCAGCAAAACCACTGGTATTCCCCTATCTTTAAAAAGGTGTCCCCACTATTCAGGTGGGGTCCGGTGGGGTCCAGAACAGAGCCCCAGCGGATACCAGGGAATGCCTGAATCTGCTTTAAATTCAAAGTTACTTTTCAACCGTAACCCGTTTTCCCATCAGGAGCAGCATCTTGCCCACTGATATCTAAAATGATTTCTGAAGTTTTGTGTTAGTCCAGCAGGGCCTTCCCAGGTTCCCTCCTAGGAAGGAATATCAGGTCAAACGTGGTCCACTGACTACAATATTTCTCTTGGCAGTTTACAGTTTGTCCAGTTTGATTTCCACGCAAATCAAGAAAAAGCTCGTGCATTGATGCAAAACCTTTAAAAATAAGTTTTTAATTTGGCTTATTTTACATTCCTTGTGATTTGCTAAGATGGGAAAGTCAGGATTCGGACATGGTGATCTCCATGGCTTCTTCGAGATACGGTTTGGTCTTAAGCGTGATGGAATCATGCCACAGTTCATAGACAAGGGTGTAAGTCTCTGCTCTTTTGACTGTGAACCTATACAACCGGTCGGACAGCAGATTGCGGATTTCACATGTGTTTGAGGTGACGGGCATGATTCCACAGTGGACTCTCTCTTGGGGAGTCCGAGGCTCCAGCAGCTTAAAACAAAGTTCATACTGTTCGAGTTGGGGCTGCTGGCTAGTGACAAACCATTTGAGACTCACCCAGTTCTCATGTGCCACTGACTCCTTTCGATCAAACATTACTGGCATTTTAGTGCTAAGGACGAGCCTGATGTGTGGGATTTTGGTAACCCCAACATCTGATACCAGACGGTGCTTGACGTACAACCTTCCGGGTACCAGCATCGTAAGGAAGTTCTCCATCTGCTCGGAGAGACTGGACAACCTTTTTTTGACAACGTCCCACCTGGAGAGGAAAGTAATCATGTCGTAGGTCTCTAGGAAGTGGACCAGCTCTTCCCGACCTTTCTCCAGCTGTTCCAACAGGTCAGTCAGGAGCAGCAGCTGGATTTCCGTTTGGATGGTCCCCACTTTCTTCATTCTCTGGAACCTCCAGGGGTCTATCAGTTGGAACATGGTGGTGGGGAGCATCAGGTGGTTCTGATCCCCCAGCGCCAAGTGCTTAGGCAGGATTTCAATGTAGTAGGAACATTTCTTCAGAAGCTCAATCCTCTTGTGGTGGCGCTTGAGCAGGTGGAGGCTCAGGCCGGAGTGCAGGAATTCCAGGACGACGTTTTTCCGCTCCAGGTAGATCTTGCACGCCTCGTTCCCCTGCTCCTCATCACTGTACACCACGGTCTGGTGGTTGGTTCCTAACTTGTTCAAATAGACATCAATAGTTCCAATGTTCATCATGCCTGGACTGGAAAGCAGCAATGACAAAACAGAGGCCCAAAGGAAAAGCTGGTCAGTAACAGGTTTGCTGACAAAGATTCAATTGGCTACCTCAAACCAACAGGTGAACAAACTAAAAGGAAGCCACCTTCCTTTGCTCTCGGCTTCATGCCCACTCTCGTTCCTGCCTCCCGCCTCCTTTTCTAGCCTCCTCCTCATCATTCCAGATTCTTCCCACTGCCCCTGACCCCACTGACTCCTTCCTTAGGCCCCTCTTCAGTCCCTGCCTCTTCACACAGGCCCTTTTGCCTACCCAGTGTCTCTGAAGGATCTGAATGGGACAGCCAGGGCGCCTCCAGTCTGCAGGCAGGAGCCACACAGCTCAGTCAATGGGAGACTTCTGGCTACACAGGCCCTCTGTGACAGGCAGGCAGCTGATCCAATCACTGCTGGAGGCTTCATCAACTCCCCCCACCCCATCATCACTAATATCTTGAGTGCGTTTACAGGGCAGACAGTACAGTATTGCACACTCTTGTGGAAAGCAAAGGTGGAGTAGAGCAGAGCACTCTATTTGCAATTACAGTCAGTTCTCTTCACATGCAAATTCGCTATCTGAATTCGCTTATCCTGGAGGAGAATTGCTAGCTACTGATTGCTGTCTGTGCCTCTGCCCTTGTTGTCCACTATGCAGAGACCTTCTGAAGGCTGCAGGAACCTTCAGCACGGCACCTACGACCAGCAATGACCCCTTTAAAATAGTTGACAGAAGAATCCGCCGGCCATGTTAAGGGGTCTGTGCTGGCCACCCACAGATGCAATTCTGAAGGTCCCTGCAGCCTCTGGAAGGTCTCTGCAGCCTTCAGAGATCTTGTGGCACTTCCTGCAGCACTCTGCTGGTTTCCTGAGGGTCTCTGCTGGACTCTTCTGATGGCAGATAAGCTACTCCTTGCACCTAACTCCATTGATTCCATAGGATCAATGTTTCATTACATGAGAATTCCCTCTCTGCTTTCCAGGAACCTAACCCTAGCGGATAACGAGGACTGGCTGTATTTCTGAAGATGCTACTGTAACTACCTATAGCCTCACTGCAGTTTTGCGATGCCTCTAGACTCCATTTTTGGGAGGGGGGGACTTGTGGCTAAATGAGTGGGGATTGGCGAGTTTGGGGGTTCTCCTGGATCCACAGCTGAGCCTGGACTCCCAGGTGGCGGCGGTGGCCAGGGGAACATTTGCTCAGCTTCGGCTGATTCGCCAGCTGCGACCGTACCTGAGCTGCGCAGACCTGGCCACAGTGACCCATGCCCTAGTGACATCCAGATTAGGTGACTGCAATGCGCTCTGCGTGGGGCTGCCTCTGAAGACGGTCTGGAAATTACAACTAGTGCAGAACGCGGCTGCTCATGTGATTGCTGGGGCTCGTCGGTTCGACTCTGTCGGTCCGTTGCTTCGGCGACTACACTGGCTGCCGGTTCTGTTCCGGGCCCGATTCAAAGTGCTAGTTTTGACCTTTAAAGCCCTTTATGGCTCGGGTCTGGGGTATTTGAGGGACCGCCTCCTTCCATATAATCCTACCCGTACTCTTAGGTCATCTGAGGGGGCCCTTCTGACTGTGCCGCCACCAGGAGACGTGAGGGGGATGGCAGCCAGGAATAGGGCCTTCTCGGTGGTGGCCCCCTGACTCTGGAATACCCTCCCCTTAGAATTAAGAACTGATCCCTCTTTGGCAACATTCCGACGAGGGCTGAAGACTTTTGTATTCAAACAAGCCTTTAACTGTTGACAGGCAGGCTGGCACTTTTTACATTCTTTCTTTTTAAATTGTGGGATCCACGGGGCTTGCTGTTTTTTAAGTTTTAATTGTTTTTAATACTGTCTAATATTGTTTTAATTGTATATATTGTGGTTTGTTGTACTGCCTTTTATTGTTGTAAGCCGCCTTGGGTGCCCTCGGGCAGAAAGATAAAAATAAATAAAAATAATTATTTTCCTTTATTACATCTGGTCCTTAAATTATTTTGTGCTCTCAAATAACAAACCACTTTGTTATCATCCATTCCGAGTGTCAAACATAGAGCGGATTATCATGGCAGACTCACAAAACCAGCCTGGTAGGGTGAGGAGAGCAGAGTGCATGGGCTATGGCAGTGATGAAAGATGACACGTGTCAAAGATGAAACACCACAACGTTTGGGGTGACACAACAGTATTCACCAGTGCCTGACAAAAACTGAGTTTGTTGAACTCATTTTTCATGTTTGTAATTGCTTGATGTTTCTTTATATAATACAAAGCACCACACGTGATTAGATTGTATTTTTTGTTTAAATAAATGAACATACAGAATTTTTTCCCTTTTGTTTGGGAGGGGGATTGACACACCAGCAGAGTCAAGTTAAGCATTTTCCTAAGTTTTGACACGCCAAGCCCAAAAGGTTCACCATCACCCGTTGTGAGTCTAGTGCAGGGGCCCTTAAGAAATAGTAACATCATAAAAGAGTTGGAAGGAGGTCATCTAGTACCTCCTCCCCTGCTCAGTGCAGGCAGTTGCTACAGCATCCCTGACAAAGGCCATTCAAATTCTCCTTGGAAACCTCCAACAAGGGAGAGCCACTACCGCACTCGGCAGATTGTTACAATGCTGGGCAGCTCTTTCAGTTGGGAAATTCCCTTTAGCTTCAGCCCATTGTTTCTAGCCCTACTCTCAAGAATCACTGAAAAGAAGCCCCCCCACTTCTTCAATGTGATGACCCCCCCTTAACCTTCTCCAAGTTAAACATGTCCATCTCTTTTAACTGCTTCATAGTTCTGAGATTCCAGACCCCTCACCATCCTTGCCAAATTCCTTTCACCAGCTTATCGATGCCCTTCTTAAAATGTGTTACCCCAAACTGGATGCAGTATTAAATCCACAGCCAATATCTGACCCAATATTTGCAAAAAATAACCTCTTACAAACTTCTTAAAAGAATAAAAAGAGTCATCACAAAAATACACATCACAGGGAATTGGCAAGCAGGGAGTAGGGACTGAAATGTCTGCAATACAAGTTGACAAAAGATATTACATGGAGAGTGAAAAGGATCGTCTGGGTCATTCCTTGCCTTTCTCAGAGCACAGTCCTAACCTGGAGTTCGGCTGGCCCAAGTTAAACCAGGAAAGTTTGGCCGGCACAAGGTGGCACCATAAAATATGTTTGGACCACTCTTGGAGTCAGAAAAGCCAGCACACAGACATGTGCCATCCTCCCTAATTCCGAGAGTGGTCCAAACATGCTTTACAGTGGCTTTTGTACCAGCCAAACTTTGCTGGCTTAATTTGGGCTGGCCTAACTCCAGGTTAGGCTTGTGCCCTCAGGCTCTCACCACTTACAGTCATTTCAACTTTTTACACAACTCAGGAGACAGACGGCCTTTTAAAAATCAAAGGTGAGATTAGTATCCAGTTTACATGTGTTGGATAACAATTGTTCCCTTTCCCCTGAGGGACTTCTGCAACTGCCTTCCTCCGGAGAGGTAAGGGGGGAGAATAGGATTGGGCTCTAACAGCGCAATCCTAACCTGCAGTTAAGCCAGCACAGTTAGGCCAGCAACGTTTGGATGGCACACCCTAAAGTATGTTTGGACAGACCACTCTCTGAGTCAGAGAGGCCAGCACACAGACGTGCACCATCCTCCCTGACTCCGAGAGTGGTCCAAACGTGCTTTACAATGGCCCTTGGGCCGGCCAAACTTTGCTGGCCTAACTCCAGGTTAGGATTGCACTCAAAGTGTTCATGTTCAAAACACAAATACTGTACAAGGATCCCTATCTCATGCAGTCAATCGGTGTGTACTGCAAAATTTTGTGCAGGCCATAAATCAATGAAGTGTGACAAAAACTAACCCTGTAACCCACCAAGATATAAATACGCTAATTAAATTCAAATCTAACAATGCACTGAGCTCTAACAATGAATATTAATTGCATTGTACCATGCATAGCAACACCTTTGTAAGGCAGGCTGTCAAGACCATCACATCAGGGCCGGAGGTGAGACCTTCCCGGCTCAGAGCTCTTCACTTAGAATGCAATCCTAGCCACATTTACCTGGAAGTAAGCCCCATTGACTACAATGGGAGTTGCTTCTGAGTAGATATGCTTAGGATTGGGACCAGGTGTAACAGCCACAAATGGCTACAAATATCAAAGCCATGTTCTGGTTGTTTTTGGCTAGATTGAGAGCCCCTAAAGTCAGGCTGTTCTATCTTTCTCAATCTTCTTGGCTGACCAGACCCAAAACCTCTGGGTGCCAAAGGCAGCATGCCAAATCCTCTTTCCCCTTACGCAATGATGTGCCAGCCTCTCCTTCTCCCACTTTCTGAACTGGAAGAGGAAGAAGGGGACGGAGCAATAGAGGAAGTGTGGAGGACGGAAGACACCACCCCCATACTTGCCTCCACACTTTTTCTGTCACTCTGTTTCCAGTCCAGGAGGAAGAGGAGGAGGAGACTGGGCAGACGGACGTGGACTGTGGGCCCCTGTCAGCATCATGGATGTGCTCGCTTTGGAGGAGGACCTCTAAACAGCCCCACAGCTTTTTTTTTAAATAGCTCTTCTCCACATTGCGAGCTGTCAAAATACCAAATCTGGCAGCTCGTTCAAACGGGAATCTGCTGGGTTACTGACAGCCACTGAAGCCGGAGAAGGCACCTGATGTGGGCACAATTCGTTTCATCCATTTGCTCAGCACGGCCCAAAAAAAGCACCCGTGTGAACATGGCTATACATGGATGGCGCCCTGCTAAATCGACTCGGGAATGATGTTCAACCCCAAGTTTGAACCACCCCCGTCTATGCGTCACTTGGGGCATCGTTGTGTGGGCAGAGCGGGTAGCTGTGTGTAGCAAAGTGTGTGGGCGGAGCTGGGTTCAGAGACCCCGCAAGGTCAAGCAGCCAGGCATGCGCTGGCAGGCAAGGCGCATGCAGGGAGGCCTGTTTGTGCTCCTGCGCTTCTTGGGAGAGTGGGGCAGGAAACGGAAGGGCCAGAGACCCCCTGACATGTGTCAGCCACCTCCTAGCCTCCCCCCCCCGCATGTGTGGGGTTCCCTGCCTTCTCCAGGGATTTTGCATGCTTAGTCCTGGGGGGGGGGGCACCCCAGCCTGCCTCCACCTGAGCCCAGCCATAGGGGTGGGAGGGCAGCCCCCCCTACTATTCCTCAAAAACCTTGCGGGGGGGCATGAACAGGTTGAAATGGGGGAGGGGGCTGGGGACGTCACTGAGGGCCCCCTCCCCCCCTCGGCGTTCAGGGGGGGCTGAGGCGGGTGTTTTCCTGCAAGCCCCACGGCGAAGGCGCCCCCCCTGCCCGCAAGGCGCTCCCCCCGCCGCCCAGTCTGGCGGGAGGGGGGAGGGGGGCCGGGCCAGGCCCGCCCCCGCCCCGCTCACCTGTGGCTTAGCATGGTTGGACCCGGGGCAGCCGCTCGCCCGCCGCCCCCTCTGCCTGGGCCAGGGCCAGCGGGGGCAGGCTCGGGGCTGCGGGCAGGCCTCGCCCGTCGCCATGGCGACCCATTGTTCCGCAAGGGCCGCGTTCTGGAGGCCTGCGAGGCCGCGCGGGGCGTGGGGAGCGGCGGCCGGCGGGAAGGGGGCGGCGCGACCCGCGCGGGGGGGGGGGCTCAGAGCGAGACCCTCGGGGGTTGGGGCGAGTGGGGGGGGAAAACAGTCTCTTAAAGTCCGTGTATTGACTGGCTTAAATGCCCCCCCCCCAATGAATGTAAAAGCTGCAAGAAGAGTCAGTAGAAGCCTATGGGGAGAAGGCAGCGGGGGGGGGGGGGGTTCTCGAGGGCATCTAGTCCAGCCCCTTCTTTGAAGGGGGCAATGGCATTCCTGGGGGGGATGCTAAATGTTGTTGCAGGAGCCTGAGTTCCTGGGTAAAGCGGCCCCTCCCCCTCCCCTTCACAGCCATTCGCGGCCCAGCTGTGAAGGGGAGGGGGAGGGCGCTTTACCCAGGAGCTCAGGCTCCTGCAACAATATTTTGCCCCCTCCTCTAGGAATGCCACTGCAGGGCTCATTTGGGCAGGGGTTCCTATCCTAACCCTTTTACATTTACAGACCCCCCTCCCCCACCAGTGCATGGCCCACTATGTGCAGTGGCATCTCTACAGGGAGGGCAGAGCTCTACGTTTTGCAAGAAGCCTCACCTTGCAGTGGAAATCACTCCTCTCCTGCACCGTTTTAGCCAATCCTCACAGGGAACAGCAACATCTTGGAGTTGCTTACTGGCTACAGCAGCAAGGGAGAGGAAGGGTTTACATGACAGGGTCAGGCTTCTTGCAACACTTAGAGCTCTGCCCTCCCTATGGAGACGCCACTGACTATGTGGACTGCCCAAAAGTTAAACCCCAGCTGCAGTCTCGGGTCTTCTTTAGGGGTGTGTGTGTGTGCAAAGGTAATAGGCTACCTCGGAATGCCAGATGCAGGGGAGCGGCAACGGGATACAAGGATCTTGTGTGCTCCCTGAGGCATCTGGTGGGCCACTGTGAGAGACAGGAAGCTGGAAGTAGGAAGCTTTTCTGTTCCGATTTTTTTTTTTTTTTTTTTTTGCTGTTGGAAAATGGCTGAGAAATATGCCACCTTATTGCTGAATTCTCAGGAAAGCAGCAGGCTCTGGTGTCACAATGATGGCACTTCCAGCCATAGCATCACTTCTGGTGAGTCCCGGACAGATTGTCGTTCTAAAATGTGGGTCCTGGTGCTAAGCCGTTTGAGAACGGTGGTGGTGCTGTGGTGGTGACGGCATCTGGCCTAGGTGCCTTTAAAAGGGGATTGGACAGATTTTGGAATGAAAAGTCCGTTGTGGGCTATATAAGCCATGATGGGTTGTGCAACCTCCTTATGTTAGAAGTAGGCTACCTCAGAATGCCAGCTGCAAGGGGGTGGCAACGGGATGCAGGCATCTTGTTGTTTTATGTGCTCCCTGAGGCAACTGGTGGACCGCTGTGAGAAACAGGAAGCCGGATTAGATGGGCCTTTGGCCTGATCCAGCAGGGCTCATCTTATGTTCTTGTTATATTCTTATAATCTAATGACAATTAAAAAAATGTTTTTTTTAATGTTTTTTTAAATTGAGTCCCATATTTGGTTTCCATGCCCCCAAGGGCTATGGATATCCCTGGTTAAGAATCTCTGCTCTAGAGAATCTTGGAAAGGAACCTTTGAAGATCCTTGAAAATAGGTGTGGCCCATTGTTCCCCTGGAACATGGCTTTGCTTGGGAATTGAGCCTGGCCATTGAACTCACAAAGTGAGAATCATATTCTTAGACTAGCAAGCCACCCTTGGGGAAAAAGAAAAAAAACCTTTCCAAGCAGTTTGCAGCGCAAGATGAATGAGAAGCCAACCCTTCACTCTAAAGGGGCTCATAGTCTTTTAAAAAAAAAAAAAACATGCAAAGAGAGGCACCAGGAATCAGCCTCTGAGACCATTGACTACTGGGACAATGCTGGGGCAAATGTTCTGCTGGGACAAATAGGGAAGATCTTGCAATCCATTTATTTATGGTTTTCCTGGTCAAATCATACATAACAGTATTTCTCAAACACTGCACTAGGGTAGAGCGCTTTGTGGATGACGTTTCCCTCGCATGTTTCTTTCAAAGGGCTGACAGAAGCATATATAGATCCCACTCCCCGCTTTTTATCCTGCTCACAATCAATCAATCAATCAATCAATCAATCAATCAATCAATCAATCAA
>JAJKFI010000104.1:2224656-2236657 GCA_029204185.1 Lerista edwardsae | reverse complement strand
CCAGTTTCCACCAGTTCTGGACTGTGAGATGTGAAACTGCAACACCCACGCGGTCTTTTTTTGGTCGCCCGTTCCCCCTCCTGCTCCTTGCCGGCCGGCCCGGCGCTCGGTCGGGCGCTCACGTGGTCGCGTGGCCCGGTGGGCACCCATTCCCCCTCCTGCTCCTTGCCGGCTCCTTGCATTTAACATTAAAGTTAAATGGCTCCCTGTCCCAAAAGGGCTCACAATCTAGTACAGTCTAGCCTGCTATTTAACCGGGGAACAGTTGAAGCAAAATATGTATATACGCATCTCTAGAAAGCAAAGCAATAGAAGTTAAATCAACACTAACCACAAGCTGGTTATTCCAAACATGATCACATCCATGGCAACAATCGTTACCTCACTTCCGGCCATGCCCTCACTTCCTGCCATGACATCACTTCCTGCTTATGACGTCACTTCCGGTGGGCGCACCCCGACAAGTGCCCATCAAAAGTGAGTACCTGTTCCTAAATCATTTGGATGACACCACTGGACAGAGCCCTTCCCAGCCCAACTCCCTTGATCCCAGTCGGCCCAGGATCCCCTTTCGCCAGCTTACCAAAGAACTGTCGACGGAAAAGAAATGCCAGCTGGACTTTGAGCTTCCAAAAGTAAAAAAGGGATTTGATTGCAATAAAAGGCGCTACAGGTCGCAAAATGCGTGTGCAAGAGGGCACCCTACTAGCGTGCCAATTGGATGAAGACAGGCGTATTTATACATTTATGTTTAAATAAACAAGGAGAAAATTAAATAACCAATCAAATGCATGTATCCGCTGCTGTCCTGATCATTGGTTATTTTGGGGTCTTAGGACTTTTGATTGGTCCGTGAGAGACTTAGGGGCCCCCCTCGGTCGTGCCCCCTTCCCCGAGGGGCGAGGGGCGCCTTGAGGACAGAGCTGTACAATACAAAGGATTGGGGAAGTGGAGAATCGCCCAGACACAGGGAGCAAAGGAGGCTTGAATGGCTCTAGAGAGCTTGATTGGGTTTGGGATGACGAGGGACAAAGGCAGGAGGTCAGGGTGGGGCAAAGGTGGTTACACAGTTCATAAGAAAGGAAGAACATTACATTTTGTACAACAATTTAAGATTTACAGCTATTGAGAGTTCATTTCAAGGTCATTATGCAGAGTTCTGAGTTCTGATGACATGATCTGAAGATCTGGCTGGATGAACGTCGCGCCCTCCGCAATGGAGCCGGCATCCATTTTATTCACGGGCAGCCATTTTGTGTCATCCCCCGCACAGTATGGGCAAGCACAAAGCCCGACATGACAGTTCTCCCTCGTGAAGCACATTTCCCATTCACAAAAAGCATTCCTCATTTACAAAAGCACAGTTCTTATCCATAAAACCCCATTCATAAGGTCGACTTCCCCTTTAAGGGGCGATTTTGACAGTTCAAGGGTTTGACAGTTCGCTGGAACCACTTGGCTGGGGATTCTGGGGAAAGACCTGGCTGCCTTTGAGTTTGACAGCCGGCAAGCGGTGCTTTCGAGGAACAACTTGATTCTGACAGCTCCATTGGCCCACGTGGCCGGAGTTTCTCCGTTGTCCTGACCTGAACTCCGGGTTGGCTCGTTGACTTGTGGTTTGACAGTTTGAATAAGGTGTGTGCCAGGGTTAGACCGCAGGTCAAGGGTGGTTAATCCTTTTAACTGCCAACCGGCTCCTGGTGTTGAGTGCTCAGGCCGGCCGGCCGTGGGTTGCGGTGGCGGCGGCATGAGTTCGAATCCCGGGTCCCTGCTTTTGCAAACATATTGAAGATGGTCAGCGGGAGCCCATGGCGTCTCGGCTGTGAGTTCGATTCTCGCCAAAGTGCAGTCCTTCAAAGTTTATTTTATTTTGCGGCTTGGCTGGGCTATGTGCCTGCAGCCAGGAAGGAACATGGGTGGTTTCCAAGAGAATCAGCGGGGGGGGGGAGTTCCCGCATCAAGCAGATAAGAAGAGCCTCCACAGCATTTCTCTTTGACAGCCACCAGAACCAGATGCTCCTCTTCAGACATGTACTTCCTTTCCACATCCTGTATTTGTATATGAGGAGCCTCAGGTCACAGTCTGTGTAATAAGAACATGACATAAGAACATAAGAAAAGCCTTGCTGGGTCAGGCCTAAGGCCCATCTAGTCCAGCTTCCTGTATCTCACAGTGGCCCACCAGGTGCCTCAGGGAGCACACGAGACACCAAGATGCCTGCATCCTGTTGCCACTCCCTTGCACCTGGCATTCTGAAGTAGCCTACTATGAACATAAGGAAGTTGCACCACCCAACATGGCTTATAGCCCACGATGGACTTTTCCTCCAGAAATCTGTCCAGTCCCCTTTTAAAGGCACCTAGGCCAGATGCCATCACTACCTCCTATGGCAAGGAGTTCCACAGATTAATTACCCACTGCGTAAAACGGTATTTCCTTTCTCTGGCTCGAAAATGTGTGTGAGCCAGTTGTGGTTACTCTCTAGTGAGCACTCTGAATGTGCTCAGAGGCTCCTTCATATGCCACTGTCCATACACTGAGATGATGGGTAGAAGTCCTTCTCTGGGTGTGTCCACCTTCAGTGTGACTCAGGAAGGGGTCCTTATGGGTACCCTGTCTATGGAAACCCTCCAAAGGCTGGAAGGTTTGCCTGGCACCAACTGTATTTACTTCTGTGTGCCAATCTTTTATTCTGTGTATACAATCTTTTTTCTCCAGAGCTTGTCATTAAACAGTGAGGAAGATGTTGCTTTATGGCTTCTTGGAACACTTTAATGTTTTGTGTTCTGCTGCTTCTGCTCTTTTATTATTCCATCATTGCGATTTACTGTTTTGTTGTCTTTTCTTTTGTGTTTTATGGTCTTTTCTTTAGCCGCTTTGTGGGGGGCTTAATATATAGATTTTTTTCCCCATAAATAAATAAGTGCAACGATTTCTTCTTGTGCTCCAGACTTGAGCTGTAGCCCTGGTGCTAATGAGCCTGGAGTGCAAACAGATTGGGCCCCAGATAGAGTACTGCGCGCTCAAGCATGACCACATCCCTCAATGATGATGACCTGCCGGGGGGGGGGGGGGGGCTCTTTCCTAGGTTGCACTGAGAGGCTAAACATCTACCAGAGATACTGCAAGTGTTGTTTCCACTCAACATGCACTCTTGTTAGCTTTGAAGCTGACAAGTGAAACATCATGTATCTGAATATTGCTGGGGTATGGAGAGTTCCTCAAGCAGCAGATTCCCCATGTATCAGTAGCTGAAATGTGCCCCAGGCTCCTTGCCAGGAATTATTCTGACCTCATTGAAATGGCGCTTTATCCTGGATGCTTGATACAGGTGGCACTGGATTAAATCACCAGAGGTGAAAGCCCCCAACCATTTGCCCGTTAAGTTGGGGTTGGCATAGGTCTGAGAATGCCCTTCCAGAGCATGGGCTGTTCCGGCATTGCAATGCCCAGAGAAGGAACGCTGCACTCATTTGGACTGCAGGCAGTGGCTTGTCTAGGGTGTTGCGAGGGGTGGCATGAGCCATGGGCGCCATTTGCCAGGGGGCACTGATGGCCCTTTGGCCCCCCCCCATGCAATGCCCAAGAGGACACCTGAGCCGTGGCTGAGGGAAGCCGTGCGGCTGAGGGAAGCTGCGCCCCCCTAGAACTGGGGGGCACTGGCGTCTCCTGGCCGCCGCTCGGCAAAATTGCCCCAGCGGTAGCCAGGAGAAGCCGCAAGCCCCCCAGCTCTATGAACCGGGGAGGCCCGCAGCGTCTCCTGGGCACTGCTCAGGCAAAACAAGGAGGTGGGGGCTTGGCTTCTGCCCACCATGTTTGCTGACATGGAGGACAGAAGCCACACTCTGCAACATCATGAAGTCGTGATGTCATGACGCTGCATGCCATGGGCGCGGTTTCACCCTGGTACGCCTCTGCCTGCAGGTGACGGTGATGCATTTGATGTACTGGATCTGTAACAGCCCATGACGGCTCCCGCAAGTCACTTTTTATAGTCAAAGTGTGGAACAGCGAGCGATGGAAACTCTGCAAAGAGGGTTGAAGCCTGTGGGAGAGGCATGTCTTCTTACCCCAAGCTCCTCGCCCTGGCTTGTGTCATATGAAGGCAAAAGCCTGCAGAGTAAAGAGCAGTGATGTCATGCAGGGGGAACGCGGGGGAACTCAGTTCCACTAGTTAAAATTAGGGCTGACTCCGCCCACTTCACTCTCCCCCCTCCCCCCTCCCAATTCCTCTGCAAAGAGCTTTTCTTCTTGGTTGGCCGGCACTCAGAGGGTTAAAGGCAGTGATGTCATTCAGGGGGAACAGACCAGAACGGATCCTAACGGGCTCCGTGGCTGCTTCCAGGTTCCCGACAAGTGCCAATCAAAAGTGAGTTCCTGTTCCTAAATCATTTGAATGACACCACTGGTTAACAGCCTTTCCCCAGTGTGTTCTGGAGCTGCCGATTTGCAGTCCCCTAGAGCAGTGCTTCTCAAGCTCACCTGGCCTGTGATGCTCTCTTTGAGTTCCGGCCCCGGAAGTGGGTTACAATGATGCAATGATGCGCTGATGTGATGGCGTCATTGCCACTTCTTGGTCGTGCTGAAAAAAGTTAGGATTAAAAGATGCAGGGAGTGCCGGTGGGATTTTCTACAGCTCTGCAGATCGCTCAGCCCACAACTACATGGCCATCCAATGTGTTGTGTTGTGCTCATGCTGCTGAGTGGCTCAGCCAGCGTACATCCCACGACACCCTGGAAACACGTCGTGACACCCCAGGGCACTGCGATGCACACTTCTGGAGCCTCTGCCCTCGGGGGAGAAGGTCAACACACAAAGTAGCTCTATCAAGAGGCAGGCTTAAGCATCTCCTCATGAGCAGAGCCACTGGGGAAGAAGCAAGCACCAACTTGAATCTCGAGAGGAATGGCCAGCACTCTTCTTCTGAGCAGCACTGTTACGGCACATCAGGCAGTGGGGAATACCGCAGGCACAGTTCAAGAGGCTGAGCACCAGGCAGCAGGTGTGGTCTGGAGGTTGAGCCAGTTCCCTGAAGAAGCCAAGCTGGAACCACCTGGGCCTTGGATGGGAGACCGGAACGTGCTGGCAGATCTCACGAAAAGCTGTGAGTGATGCACTGCGGAAACTGGGTGTGTGTGTGGAATGTGTGGGAGCAGTAGTGGGATCTAAATGATTTAGGAACAGGAACTCATTTTTGATTGGCACTTGTCGGGAACCCGGAAGCAGCCACGGAGCCCGTTAGGATCCGGAACGCACGTTCTGGTCCGTTCCCCCTGAATGACATCACTGCCCCCTAGGAATCCAGAGTTGCTCCCTTTAACCCTCTGAGTGCCGGCCAACCAAGAAGAAAAGCTCTTTGCAGAGGAATTGGGAGGGGGGAGGAGGGAGAGTGAAGTGGGCGGAGTCAGCCCTAATTTTAACTAGTGGAACTGAGTTCCCCCGCGTTCCCCCTCAATCCCACCACTATGTGGGAGGCAGAGGAGGCAGAGACACCTTGAGAACCGACTGACTGAGGGAGGGCTGTTGTGGAGCTTTGGAAGGGCAGAGCACAGCCAGGACATTGGTTGCCCTTGGACTGAAGCACCTGGTGAACTGATCTGGTCTCACAGAACAATACTTGCAAAAACCCCATCTGCATCCCAGTGGGAAAGTGGAGAGGGGTGGGGCAATGGGCTAGCAAGCCATCATTCCTCTGCAGCAAATCATCCTATCCTGATGGCTGATGCTGTTTTTCAGCTGAGGCTTGGAGGCCTGAGCTAGCTTGGTATCCTGCGTGCACTCAGGGCCCACTCATCACTCTGCAGAGACTGCTTGCACCCCAAGGGCTGCCCCTTTCCCATTCCCTGTCCTCTACAAAGAGGGACCCTTTGGGGCTTGACTTTTTCCACAGCCTCTTCAGACACCACAGTGCTCAATGCCCCCCTGAACCCCCATCCTTGCACAGAGTGGCATTGTGCACTCTGGGTTACAATGCTTTCAAGATACCATTTCACGTCCCTTTGAAGCCTACCATTTGCCTCCCACTGTCTTCTGAGACCCCGGGTTGTCCTCCAAGCTGTGGGTGGTGGTGATGGTGGTGGTGGTGGAAACACTAAGGTGACCAACTTTTTTACAATGAAAAGGAGGACACGCGCTCTCTCAAGGTCTCCTGTGCGGAGCGCATGCATCTCATAATGGCGTCTCGCCTCAATGTACTGAGTGTAAATCACAGGCTCATATGCCCTCTAATCAGTTCTGGGCCCCTATGAGTCTGTGATTTTTTCAGCAGCGTGTGACCTTAAGCACAACAAGGCTCACAACCACTGCTACTAGTCTGGGCCCAAAGTTAAGAATACTTCCTCTTAACCTTAAAATTCCCCAGGTTAAACAAGTCCCAACTACAGGGACTTTTTCCAATAAGTAACTTAAAATTTGGTAAGCGTGCCACTTTAGCCACTGAATCTTATCTGGTTCCAAAGACAACCAAAGCTTCTAGTAAATTTAATTGTAATTTATTGATAAACAAGGGTTACACAACTAAGAAAGCATACTAGAACTAACAACGATACCTTATAAAACAAAGAAAACTTGGCTCCTATCACTGACTAGGCCCTAGTTGTTCACCTTGTTCCTCAGACAGCAATTCCAGTCTTGCAAAGGGAAGTCTGCAGGTTTGCAAGCTTTATCAGGTCTGATGATCTTCTTGGAGGATGATCTGGAGGAGTCTTGCAGTTTGGAAGGTCTTGATGGTGGTTGTGCAGCCACACCCCTCAGGCTCAATCAATTAGCCTATCAGGGTAAAGGGGCCATCCCCTGTTTTCAGCACTAGCTACATGTAACCTTTCTGAATAGCTTGCATTCCTGACCCCAGCTATAACTTCACGCCTTTTGCAAACAACCAGTGAAATAAGTTCTCTCAATCCTGCTTGTGTGACAATTCTTTCAAAATAAAGTCAAGCCAGGGCCTAGCTTTTTTTGTTTGCTCTTTACACTGAGCCTTGACAAATTGTCATGTCAAATACAAATACGTCACATCACACGCAACGGATCGGATCGGCATCAATCGAATACGGGGATTTACAGATTAGTCTTCAAATATCAAAAAGGAGGACATGTAGGAGGGCACTTTTCGAGGGAGGACAGAACTTACAAAAGGAGGACTGTCCTCCCTAAAGGAGGACGGTTGGTCACCTTAGGAAACACATACATGGATTTGATCATTAGAACATCACTGCAGAAAATCAGCAACATGGAGCTGCTGCTGAAGGGCGGGGTGGTGGTGGATGTTGGACAGATGTGTAAGTAATCTTAAGGGAACGGTTCTCTACAGCAGGCAACTGAACTTTGGTGGTATTGTACCAGGGTTCCATTTGGCCCAGAAGAAATGTGCAAGGCTATGAATCTCGGGGAATTAATGCAAATGCAAATTTCTATGAAGACATTCAGTTCCACGCTTTCCTTTCTCAGCAAGATCTCTCTGTCAAGGAGCTGTTAGTCATTGTCCATGGTATTAATCACCCTGACCTTTTGCAATCAAAATTAAGTGTGTGTCATTATTCCTATCTTTGGGATAAAAGCATGAAGGAGCCAATTGATTCCCCTCCCCTGCTCTGATCTGACACTTAATAAAACATTATATTTCCACATGTGAGGAGTAAGCAAAACGCTTGGGTGCTACCTGTCAGGCGGGTTGAGACAGCTGAGATCCATCTCCATAGGAAATCAATAGCTTGAGGCTGAAGAACCAGCCAAATCCAAATTAAAAGTCTCTTGCAATCGCTGCCCTTGTAGTTCATGTCACGAGTTTATGGGCTCGCAATGCAGGGTGCTTCATAAAACATCAAAATAAGAAAATAATGGGTGGCGTCATTTCAAAATATTCCTATTCTTTCTTCACTTTGGGGGCATCTTATGGTCTTGGGGTTCAGGATCGTGGCCAAGAAATGGAAACAAACACAGGAAGGCAAAGGTGAGAGATTGCACACTCTCCTGGTGGGAGGGAAACTAAGGAGTGGTTCACACATGCACACATCTCTGGATTGTGGCATCAAGAAATGATGCATGGAAGAACATAAGAAGAGCCCTGCTGGATCAGGCCAAAGGCCCATCTAGTCATCTTCCTGCATCTCACAGATGCCTCAGGGAGCACACAAGACCACATGATGCCTGCATCTTGTTGCCACACCCCTGCATCTGGCATTCTGAGGTAAACACACTGATGGCTAGTCAAAAATCTCCACAGCATTTCTCTTTGACAGCCACCAGAACCAGATGCTCCTCTTCAGACATTTATTCATAGGAACCTAGGAACAGCCCCATGGGATCAGGTTAAGACCCATCTAGACCAGCTTCCTGCATCTCACCGTGGCCCACCAGATGCCTTAGGGAGCACACAAGGCAACAAGATGCTTACATCCTGTTGCCACTCCCCTGCATCTGGCATTCTGAGGTAGCCTAACGTAAGGAGGTTACACCACCCATCATGGCCTGTAGCCTGTGATGGACTTTTCCTCCAGAAATCTGTTCTTTTCCCTCTCTCACAATACCAGGGGGCATCCACTAAGAGTGAGTGTTGGAAAGTAAGAATGGGCTGCTATGAGATACAGGAGGTTGGACTGATCCAGTGGGCTCTTTTTATGTTCTTAAGGCCCAGATTGGGTTGCAAGTTATTATAGCTCCTGCCCCACAGACATGATAGCAAATCCTGTGTAATTTACCTCATTTTTACCTCAGAGGTTTACCTCAGAAATTTACCTCAGAATGCCAGATACAAGGGAGTGGCAACAGGATGCAGGCATCTTGTTGTCTTGTGTGCTCCCTGAGGTATCTGGTGCGCCACTGTGGGATACAGGAAGCAAGACTGGATGGGCCTTTGGCCTGATCCAGTGGGGCTCTTCTTATGGTGCTATAGGAGCCTGTGACAGGCCTTTCTGCCTTCATGAATGAGCCATCCTCGTCCCTTGCATTGCAGAGCCATCTGGGTCACTTGTCAGCAGTGCCAGCAAACCCCACAACTTAATTGTGCCGTGAGGAGGCCTCTCTCTGCCCTTGTACTGAATCTCCTGCTGATAAGAACATAAGAACATAAGAAGAGCCCTGCTGGATCAGGCCAAAGGCCCATCTAGTCCAGCTTCCTGTATCTCACAGTGGCCCACCAGGTGCCCCAGGGAGGCATGAGACAACATGCTTGCATCCTGTTGCCACTCCCTTGCACCCAGTACCAGTAGCCCACCACCTTTGTAAGGAGGTTGCACAATCCATCATGGCCTATAGCCCACAATGGACCTTTCCTCCAGAAATCCGTCCAATCCCCTCTTAAAGGCATCAAGACCAGATGCCATCACCACCTCCTGTGGCAAAGAGTTCCCCAGGTTAACTACCGCTGGGTAAAAAAGTACTTCCTTTTATCTGTTTTAACTCTCCCAACCCTCAGTTTTAGCGGATGCCCCCTGGTTCTGGTGTTTTGAGAGAGGGAAAAGAACATCCCTCTATGGACTCTATCCCTTCCATGCATAATTTTGTATGTCTCAATCATGTCCCCCCTCAGGCGCCTTTTTTCTAGACTGAAGAGCCCCAAACGCTGCAGTCTTTCTTCATAAGGGAGGTGCCCCAGCCCCGTAATCATTTTTGTTGCTCTCTTCTGCACCTTTTCCAGCTCCACTATGTCCTTTTTGAGATACGGTGACCAGAACTGGACACAATATTCCAGGTGCGGCCTTACCATCGATTTGTACAATGGCATGATAATATTGGCTGTTTTATTCTCAACCCCTTTTTTAATGACCCCAAGCACAGAATTGGCCTTCTTAACTGCTGCTGCACACTGGGTCAATACCTTCATTGAACTGTCCACCAGCACCCCAAGATCAATGTATCAATGTAGTTGGGTGGCCTGAAGTTCTAATTCCTATGAGTGAGAAATAAAAACTCCATCACCACCTCAAGTATTCTTTTATGAATCTTTTTTACACCCACCCACAGCTTTTAGTCATATTTTTTTTTCTGAAAAAGCCGTACATGCTTTAAATGTTCATTGGGGCGGGGGGGGGGGAAGGGAAGGAGCTTTCGAATTTGAATTCTACTTCCTAGAGGGATGTGGAGTGCATGACATGAGCGGTGGGAGATTCAACTGTTCTGGCACTTGGGTGTATGTGAATAATCAAGGAGTCATATGAACCTAAGGAAAGTCTCACTGGATCAAACCAGAGAATCTAGACCAGCTTCATGCGTCCCGCAATGGCCCAATAGCAAATGAGAAAGGCCCATCGGTACAGGGGGATGGTGTGGAAAGTCTTGCAGGCAACGTGCTGTGTAAAATGGATCCTGCCACTTGCCATCAGAGCCATTCTGGGCAGTGATAGCAACTATGCTACTGTTGCTGCCCAGAATGGCTCTGACGGCAAGTGGGAGGGGCAGCTTACACTGCATGTTGCGGTGCCTGCAAGACTCCCCAAGCATGGTGGTGACTGCTGAGCATCTGAACAAGTCTTTCTTTCTGTTTAGGAAACAGAAAAACGGTTGGTTCAGAATCTGCTTCCGGAAGCCTCCTACTTCCGGGCTGCGCTAGCTCCTAGAAGTGGCCTCTGGTCCCCTGATTTACTGCACACTCTGCAATGCAGTTCTGTGCTCTCATGGCCCCAGTTGACAAATTTACAGTCTCCAACACACCTTTGTATAAACAGCATAAATCCACCCAGAAGATTTGGCTCCCAGAAAGCACAAGATGGGGTGGGGAACACTGCAAGATGCCAGCAGCATTTCTCATGCATCTTGTTGTCTCATGCCTCCCTGGGGCACCTGGTGGGCTGCTGTGAGGCTGGACAGGGGCTGGACTAGATGGGCCTTTGGCCTGATCCAGCAGGGCTCTTCTTCTGTTCTTCTGTTCTTATTTTTTTTCCTGAATTACTGAATACAAATTCTGTCTGGTGTTTATGAGCAGTTCCTTGCTAAAAGCCCAATAAGGTGATAATGGAACTGATCTGCAGGCAAACATTTGTGATGTTGGATTGAATTCTGACCATTTTATGCTGGCAGCAACAGTGTTTGAAAAGCAGCGCGAGCTGAAAAACAGGATGAACAATAAATTGAAACTTTTCTTTCTTTCTTTTTAAATTGACTTCAGATAAACAAATGCTCCAATCCTATTCCCCCCACCACTGACAACAGGGCATGTGTGCTATGCTATGTTGGGATGGATGATCAGAGGTAAGTAAAAACATTTTCTACTTACCTCTGCATAGGCCTACTGGGAGACTCAGGGCACAGTCCTAACCTGGAGTTAGGCCAGCAAGGTTTGGCCGGCACAAGGGACACCGTAAAGCACGTTTGGACCATTCTCGGAGTCAGAGAGTCCAGCACACAGACATGCCCCATCCTCCCTGACTCCGAGAGTGGTCCAAACGCTCTTTACGGTATCAGTTGTGCCGGCCAAACCTTGCTGGCCTAACTGTGTCGGCCTAACTCTAGGTCAGGATTGTGCTCTCAGATTACTCTCCTCAGACCTATGCCCAGCAATATAGCTGGCATAAATCCAAGGAGAGAAAAGGGACCAGGCGGGTTTGAAAAGAGGGGACAAGATCCTAGTGCATAGGCTTGTGCCTCTGGGCTTGCCCCACCCACCCTCAAACTCCCTCTGCCCTGCCCATGACATGCTCCTGCCACCAACACCTTACCTGGAGTCAGCGGCGTCATGCAGCCGGAAAGCTGGGCGGGAGGAACGGGTGAGTGGCAGCCCGCCCGTTGTGTTCTGGTCTGTTCCGCCGTCTTCCCCGCCCCCTGCGGACCGGAACGCAACGGGCGGGCTGCCACTCACCCGTTCCTCCCGCCCAGCATTCCGGCTGCATGACGCCGCTGCCTGGAGTGATGCAGCCTGGACTCCAGAGTGGCTGCGGTGCGGCGATGCCCACCACAATCTGACTCGAGAAGTCCTCATGAGTCACTCGTAGAGAGAGAGAGAGAGGCTGCGGCAGCAGCAGCATGTCGCAGCTCTGAAAGCAGAGCGCCTATGGCTCAACAGCCAA
>JAJKFI010000104.1:2198249-2212567 GCA_029204185.1 Lerista edwardsae | reverse complement strand
TCATTCATTCATTCATTCATTCATTCATTCATTCATTCATTCATTCATATGAAATCATGCAATTATGTAGATCTGTCTCCCTGCACTAAGCAAAACACATCACCCCCAAGCTAGGGAGCCTGAGTAAAGAGGAACAGGGCAACTTTATAATAGCAAACCTACTCTCTATAATGTTGTTTATAATAGCAAACCTACAACATAATAATCTATAACGTAGGCTTGGGAGTCAAGTGCACAGCCCAAGCATAAGAACTGCGAACGCAACAAACGCAGCGTATCTTTGCAAACACTTGTATTGGACAAGGACACTTGTCAGGCAGCCAAGACTGGTTAAAGCTCCTTGGTGAGTTGCTAAGCAGTACACCGGGGCTTGCCTAGAATAGAGTGCGACGCAGTGCTCTTAGGTAAGCAGCCAGTGGTGGCTTCTATGCTTTATTGGCCACAGTATATTCTTTTTCTTTGAAGCAGTTTACAAGACTCTTAAAAGACCACAAGAGGAAAGTTCGCCTTTTATTCTATTAGCTTCCTAAAGGGCAAGCTTGTGGGGGGCTCCAAAGGATTTCTAGTCACCTGCTATTAACCTGTTTGCCGGCACTGACAATTATTGGATAAGCAGATTTCTAAAGAAGCTGTAATTTACCAAGTTGCGTTGAGCTGACTCTCCTCCCGCCCTCCGCCTGCCCCTTGGTCACGGTGTGCACGATTTTGGAGGAACACTCGGGCAGTGGCAAATGGCAGCTGACACTTGGCAGGAGGTGTGTTATTACTCTGCAGAGGAGGCAGGGATCACGAAAGAGTAAACTGCTTTAATTCAGTTCTAATTCCGTTCCGTTTAATTCGGCCAGAGTTCAGTGGAGCTCTTGGAGGCATTAGCAGCAGACACTGGGCTCCCCCTGCTGTTTCACCCTCTGCATGACAACTGATATTCACTCTGCAGTTTCTAAGCCTTTCTCTGCCCAGGTCTTTTGTGAATAAGCCCCAGCACCCTTTCAACTGTTGTCTGTGCAGAGCTTGAGGGCACAATCCTAACCTGGAGTAAGGCCGGCACAGTTAGGCCAGCAATTTGGCTGGCACAAGGGACACCGTAAAGCACGTCTGGACCACTCTCAGAGAGGCCAGCAACAGACATGCGCCATCCTCCCCGACTCCGAGTGTGGTCCAGACATACTTTACGATATCCCTTGCGCTGGCCAAACTTTGCTGGCCTAACTGTGCCGGCCTAACTCCAGGTTAGGATTGTGCCCTTATTTATGCAGCTCACTCAGCTTTCTGGGCTTTGTGAAGTTGACACACGGTGTCCAGAACTTGTTATTAGTTGCTTCAAGAGATGTATCATTCAGGTTTGACTCATGAAGCCTTGCTCCAGTGATACCTGCTGTTTTCTGAAAGTACAAATAGACCCCATCAACAGGATCATCAAAAGTGTGGTTTGCGGATATTAAGGAAATGCCAAGATTCCTCTCTGGTTCTGATTGCAAAGCTATCGGGATTTACAGCACTATTCATATTGCAACAGAAAGATTTGTTGAGGCCAGGCTTTCCATGGATCTTATCTAGCAAGAAGGCTCTGCTCCCTCAGCTCACAACATTTCTCCCAGTCCCTTTTCAGTTTTTCAGTCCAGAAAAAAGTCGCCTGAGGGGGGACATGATTGAGACATACAAAATGCTGTGTGGGATGGATAGAGTGGATAGAGGGATGTTCTTTTCCCCTACTCATGACACCTGAATGAGGGGACAGCCACTAGAGTGGTGGGAGAGTGAGAACAGATAAAAGGAAATACTTTTTTATCCAATGGGTAATTAAGCTGTGGAACTCCTTGCCACAGGAGGTGGTCATGGCATCTGGCCTAGGCGCCTGTGGACTGGACACATTTCTGGAGGGAAAGTCCATCGCAGGCTATAGTTCATGATGGGTCGTGCAGCCTCCATACTTTAGAAGTCAGCTACCTCAGAATGCCAGATGCAGGGGAGTGGAAACGAGATGCAGGCCTCTTGTTGTCTTGTGTGCTCCCTGAGGCATCTGGTGGGCTACTGTGAGACTCAGGAAGCTGGACTAGATGGGCCTTTGGTCTGATCCAGTGGGGCTCTTCTTATGTTCCCTTTCTGCTAGGGCTCACTTGGAATTGCATAGTCTATTTAATCCTGGTGGTCCATCAATGTATTTTAAATGAGCAAAATCAGAGAGATTATTCAAGAAATTTTAGCACCATAGCTTCACTTTGTGAATGATCCTGATATTCCACTCATGCCTTGGAATATAAGAAATTCTAGCTGGATCAGTTCAAGATTCACTCAACCTAGAGATCTTTGTAGGAATCTTAGCAGCTGTCAGGTGGCCCACTTGAAAGTTGTTGTTGTTGTTGTTGTTGTTATAATATGAATAAGTATATATACTGCTCAACAAAAAGGTTCACAAAGCGGTTTACACACAAAATAATTAATGGCTATTAAATGGTAATTCACCAGAAGATGACAGTCGAACTTATCAAGTCTGGTTTCTTATGGCAGTTTTTTCAAATTTCATTTTGCTGGTGAACTTTCTTTTGCTAGGAATTGTGCAATTTACAAAAATAAAGAGAGACTTGCTGGGTCCAGGGAAGGCACATCAGACCCAGCATTCTGTTTCCCAAATCGACCAGCCAGATGCCCCTTGGGAGTCCACAAGCACAGTAGGAAGGAAGGAGTCCGTCTCCATCTCAGTCGCTGGTGTTCAGAGGTTAACTGCCTCTCAACTTCCACATGGTTTCACATGACCATCATGAAGTGAGAAATTTCCCTTCCACAACTTTGCCACATTCCCTTGAAAGCCACCTAACAGAACAATGTTTCCCCAGAAGCAAGTCTCATGTTGTTTAACGGAGCTTCCTTCTAGGTAAGGTCAGGACTGCTGGTTAAGCATAAGGTCAGGACTGCTGTGTGGCATATGAGATGCTAGGTAAGAACAACAATAAAAGCAAACATAAGGTGGTAGATTGACAACCAGTGTACAAATGTGTAGCAGATATTGAAACACTCGGGTAGAGGAAAGGAAAAGGAACAGAAAAGCAATTCCAGATGCCACCTGTATACTTTTAAACATTTTGCAACTGTGTCATGTTATAACCAAAGCTTTCCATTCTTGCCTCAAGTGCTAAATGTACTTGTTTCAAACTAGTTCCAAAACTGAGGGTTGGGAGAGTTAAAACAGATAAAAGGAAGTACTTTTTTACCCAGTGGCTAGTTAATCTGTGGAACTCTTTGCCACAGGAGGTGGTGATGGCATCTAGTCTAGATGCCTTTAAGAGGAGATTGGACGGATTTCTGGAAGAAAAGTCAATCGTGGGCTATTATATAGGCAATGATGGATTGTGCAACCTCTTTACATTAGTAGTAGGCTACTTCAGAGTTCCGGGTGTAAGGGAGTGGCAACAGGATGCAAGCATCTTGTTGTCTCATGCCTCTGTGGGGCACCTGGTGAGCCGCTGTGAGATACAGGAAGCTAGACTGGATGGGCCTTTGGCCTGATCTAGCAGGGCTGTTCTTATGTTCTTATGTTCTTATGTTCTTAAACTGATTCTGGGGGTTGGTTCTCATGGAAGAGAGTCCATAAAAGTCCATAAAAGGTTGCAATTTCTTGTAATTTAGTAGCAGCTCTCTCTTCCTCCCTCTCTCTCCCCCCCACTTCTTTACAGGCTGCAGTTTTATTCATTAGAATTGCCCACCTGACCGCCATGTATGTGTTCTCCCTTAAGATATAAATTGCTTTGCAAATATAACATGAAGTTCATTGGCATAGCTGACATTTTAAGACTCATTTTATTGTTGCTTTTCTATTCTGATGTTATTCAAGATGCTGGATAGGAGGCAAACCTCCAATAAACAAAACCTCCACAACTATAAAGACAAAAATCAGTCAAGGTGAAGTAGCCTGCGTTATGTTTAACATTTGCACCAATGTATTCAAATACAACTAACCAATACTTATCTTTTGTTTGTAAGTGTAATGCTAATAAAGGTTTCTAAATCTAGATTAAGATTTAGTCAGAAGATTTAGTCAGGCAGAAGATTTAGTCGAGAGGGTTAATGCCTCCGTTTGCCTGAAGATAAGAGCTGAAGATCTGAAGGTCGCCAGTTCGGGACAGCCGGAAGTCTCTGTGAGCGGCAGACCTCGTTACTTGCGGCTGATTAACAGCTGAGCTTCGGCTGCCTTGTGTGAGGGGGAGTTGTGCCGAAGTTCAGCCGCTTCTCTGGTGGGAGCAGGGAAGCTGCTTATCAGCCAGCAAGAAGATAAACGGGTGGCCAGAAAGAAGGACTAAATCTAGAAAGATCCATCTGTATGTGTGTAGTTCTTGGAAGATAGAACATTTCTGTAAAAATTGTAAAAACCTTCGGGTTTCTGAATAAAGTCTGCCTATGTAAACCACCTTGAGAAATTAGAGTCATTAGAGAAATCTGGTGACCTAAGAAAGGCGGTATATAAATCCTATTATTATTATTATTATTATTATTATTATTATTATTATTATTATTATTATTATTATTATTATTATTATTATTATTATTATTAAATCTACTGTCTGTAATTACAAGGAGGGTTCAAAAAATTTCATTTCCTGTCTCTTGTTTTTGGCATTAGAAGTCTTGTTCGAGTCGGCATTGCATTCAAGTCAAGTCATTGCATTCAGCTCACCTCAAATCTTGCCCTGTTTTCTTGCTTCGAAGTGTGTCTTCGTGATGGGGACACAGGGCTGACCTGCCTTTGCAGCCAATGCCTGCAGTGTATCTACAGGGGAAATCCACCAACTGCCTTGGCTGGTGCACCTCCTCCTGTTCAGGGGTTGACCAGGAAAAGGGGAGCAACAGAGAAGAGGAAAAGACTCCAGCCCCTCCCCCTTCCTCACCCCCCCACTTCTGCTACATGCCTGTCTTTCCAATGGCTTGTGTGCCACTGGAGGGAGAGTGACATTTGCTGTGGCCTTTGTGGCCAGTCACCAAACGTGGCATTGGTGGTGACGTTTGGTGCATTGCCTCAAGCCCTGGGGGTTTGGGGCTGTCCCCCTGGGGGGTTGGGGTTGGAGGGCTGATGGCGTACCTTGTGATGTGGTAGAGTGGTGGGATTTTTCCCCTTTTATTGAACCTCTTTTTAAAGTTTAAAAGGTGTGTCAAGGCTCTCCCCAGCAGCTCTCTCCTGGCAGGTGTTTTCTTGCACCGACTCCCATGATGCCTGTGTTGGTTGTGTTGTGTTGTGTTGTGTTGTGTTGTGTGTGTGTGTGTGTGTGTGTGTGTGTGAGAGAGAGAGAGAGAGAGAGATGTCAGCTAGGAGGAAGCAGCTGTCATGGTGTGCTCTGGTGCTCCTTTTACCCTTCGAAAGCACAACTCTCCCCTGCCCACACCCTGCAGATTGGTATCATCCTTCAGCAGCATTGCAAGGGTGTCGCAAACTTGTGACCAGGAAGACGTCAAGACATGGGTTTCGTTCAAGGAGCTTATATTGACGGTTTCGTTCGCTTCAGGACTGCTGTCCATGGTCCTGAAAGAGTCTTGGTGAAGGAGCACTTTCCTCCGCTTTGCAGTTTGTCAACAGATTGTGTTGCAGAACAGAGAGAGAAAGAGCCATTTCTCCCCACGAGCTATAGGGAGCCCTGCTGCATCAGACCAGAGATCTATCTAGGCTAGCATCTTGCTTCCAACAGGGTGGTAAGATACCTCTGAGAATTCCAGAGAACATAAGAGCCCCTATGCTGAGTCAGGCCAAAGGGAGCCCCTCTAGTCTAGCTTCCTGCATCTCACAGTGGCCCACCAGATGCCTCAGGGAGCACACAAGACAACGAGCTGCCTGCATTCTGTTGCCATGAACTTGGCATAGCTTACTTCTAGAACCAGGAGGTTGCACACACCCATCATGGCCTGTGACCTGTGATGGACTTTCTGGTTACAACATTAAAACTGAATACAAAGCAAACAGATACACATCACAACCCAAATAATGGCAGTCCACCAAATATACATTTAGGACAAAGGTGCAGAGGGGTCATTAAAAAAAATATATGGATGCAGCCTCTGGTCATCTCTCTCTCTTTGACAGCATCTCTCCCTCCCTTCTTTCCCCCCTCCCCCCCCTCTGACAGTCTCAAGTGGTATAGTCCTGGAGCAGTCCCACCACTTTGTTTGTTTCAGGTGTAAAGTAGACCTCAGTGTTGCTGGGAAAAAAAAAATAAGTGGCTCTAGTCAACAGAGATTTCTGATAGTCCTCTTCCCCCCCCCCGCCACAATGAATCAAACAAGCCGTACAGAAATCAGGAAAGTGCAGCAACTTCCTGGGAGCTCTGAAAACTGCCACAACAGTTCAACGGGTTGCCATTTGGCACTGGCAAAATAGAGATGGAATTAAAATGACAGGAGTTAATCTGTGACATGATGTTAAATTGACTCCCACTTACTTTCTCACTAGCCCAGAGCGTATGCAAATCCTTACACCATCTCCCCCCACCACGCTTTCAACTGTGATCAAGTTAAAAACTTAACTTTGCCATTACAGCACATTCCTCATCTTTTACCTTGGTGCTTAATTGCCATTGTCCCAGCAAAATGTCAGAGTGAATCACAGGCAGTCTTCCATTAGGATGAATATTAATTACTTACCGTTGAGTGTGTGTGTGCGCGCGCGGGTGCGTGCATGTGTGCATTTTCTTTTTCAACTTTTCCCGTTGCTGGTTAAAGGATCATGTAGCTGATTCTTTGACTTAAGCTGCCTTAAAGACAAGATGGACATAAGAACATAAGAAGAGCCCCATCGGATCTGTTCAAAGATCCATCTAGTCCAGTGTCCTGTACCTGGCCCACCAGATGTCTCAGGGAGCACACATCCTGGGGCCACTCCCTTGCACCTGGCATTCAGAGACAACTTACTTCTAAAACCAGGTAGTTGTGTACACCCCTCATGGCTTGAAATCTGTGATAGACTTTTCCTCCATCAGTCTCTCCAACCCCCTTTTAAAGGCATCTAGGCCAGACGCCATCACCACATCCTGTGGCAAGGAGTTCCACAGATTAATTACATGCTAAGTAAAGAAACATTTTCTTTGCTTTGTTCTAACTTTCTCAACACTCAGTTTTAGTGGCTGCCCCCTGGTTTGGAAAAGGAGATGGAGCACATAAAGGGCACATAAAGAGCTGGAAGAGGGTATGATATGCACTAATGCACTCAGTGTCTGCCGATGAGCAACCAAACCACTGGTGTTCTGCCCCAGACCAAGGCATCGCAGCTGCCACGAGTCCTCAACTTGAGTGATGCAAACGATTCAACTGGGTGTCACTCTGGATACCGTAAGCTCTGGGTGAAGCATGATTACGGGGCGATTTGCCAGATCAGCCACCACTTGGAATCAAAGCTGAAAGGGAATTGCGCACCGGAGGAAAATCCCACTGAGACTCCAGCATGTATGGGGACCAGAGAGGTCAGGACACCCAGAGGCCAGCCCTGAAGTCAGGAAGGCGATCCACACAGAGAACCTGGGAGATCTGTTCTCTCCTGATAGGATTCGCCGCCTGGCTCTGGGCCCCCTATGGTCAGGGCCAATTCCTGGATCTGACTTGGGACTTGTGTTGCAGAGAGCAGGGAGCACCACCTGACAGCTAAACCAGGACTGGCGGCCCAAGACATCTCGTTTCAGAGCCCTGTGCAGAAGGAGGAATTCTTACCCCACGAATGCTCAGGGGAACAGCCTGACTAGCAAGTCATGGAGGGTGCAGGCTGGCTGCAAAACCTGGCAGTGGCTTCCTGGAAGATGCTGATGCAACCGCTCGGTGGACGTGCCCCTCGTTCTTGGGGACAGCTCTTGGTGGTAGAGCCCCGGGCCCCCTGACTTGCTCAGCTTGGGCAACTTCCCAGTTGGCCAACACTGTACTCCGGCTGCAGACTGCTAAGGGCCAAACGATACAGTATGTAGCACCATTTGTGTAGTCGCATGCTTAGGTGAATTCATGTCCTGCAGTTTTGCTACCGTGAAGCAGCAATTTTTAACCCTAAAAAATCATTTGCTAGAGTGGCATTTTTAGAGACACTTTAAAGATACGATTTCCTAAGAAAAACAGGATGGAGGTAAAGTGTATATACTCTCTGCCTCCTGGCTGGGGATCTCATCCAAGTCATACTCTGCAGGGCTCCTACACATGACAAACCTAATTCTTTAACTGCACAATAATGCCTTTAGCGGCATACGTAGGGTGGGAGGTGTGGACTGATGTTGGGCTGCTGGTACTGCCTGAAGATAAGCAGGAGAATCCGTGGTTTGTTTTTGAATGGGAGATGGAATGTCAGGCTGCGACAAGCTGCTGTACCCGTTGTGGCAGGATGGGGGTGCTGATGAGCTGATTAGCCACTGCATGTGAGAATTGTGGGGGAGTATGAGAAGGCCAGCTGGCAAAAGAATGGAGGCCAACCTTGAGGGCCTGTCCAGGCTGGACTTACGATCGCCTGCTGAAGCTCCATGTCACACGGCCAGAGGAGAGAACCACACTGTGAAGGCGACATCTGGGGCTGAGGATTTGATAAATCGCAGAATACTGCATGTTTGTAAAAACTCCACTGAAAAATGGTGGTTAAGATTAGCCTGCCCATGTAAGCTGCTTTGGGCATTTGTTTAGACATAGGAAAGGCAGTATAAATATAAATAGTTTGGCCGTAACTCTTGACAGATTGCACTGGGTTGGCTGATTAGGGAGGGGCTGCTTTACCCCACCCCCCCTGCCAGAGGTGTATCTACAGGGAGGGCAAAGCTCTAAGTGTTGCAAGAAGCCTTACCCTGTCATGTAAATCCCTCCTCTCCCTTGGTGCTGTAGCCAGTAAGCAACGCCAAGATGTTGCTTTTCCCTGTGAGGATTGGCTAAAACGGTGCAGGAGAGGAGTGATTTCCACTGCAAGGTGAGGCTTCTTGCAAAACTTAGAGCTTTGCCCTCCCTTACATCTGCCTCTGGGAACGGGTGAGTGGCAGCCCGCCCGTTGCGTACTGGTCCGTTTCGCTGTCTTCACCCGTTCCTCCCGCCCAGCGTTCCGGCAGCATGACGCCGCTGCCCCCCTGGCATTTGTTGGCTCAAAATGCTCCCCTTGCTGCTTTCCCCCTCATGGAAGAAAAGGCAGGGGATTCCCACAACTTTTGGCTTGCCTTGGAGAAAAGGAGCCCTTGGAGAAGGCATGTTCGAGTGACAAAGGGAGGAAGGGGAAGAGGCCATTTACTACCATTGGTGAATTCACCCGCCAATTAATTTCAATTAATGTTTTAGAGATTTTCAAAAAGTGGCTGCACCAAATTACCTGAAACTTGCTCTGTAAACAGTGTAAGGATAGACCTTTTTAGAGGTACAGTTGTTTTGACTGTCCACCCATGTCATCATTTAAAAAACAGGGGCAGAATTTGGGTTTTTTTGTTTTATGGGGTGCCGTTTCTGAATCTGATTGGGCCCCCCCCCAAATCTGAAATGAAAGTTGCCATTTTAGCTTCCTGTGTTAGGGCAGGGGCTAACCTTTCTCACTGAGTCTACTTTAAAGCTTTCAGGTACAATTAGCACCTGTAATAATTTTTTAAATAATTGGCGCGCAAATCCGCCGATGGTAGGGAACGCGGGTACTTCCATTCAAACTCTGGGCTAACGTGGGGTTTCTTTATAGAGGCTAACTATCTTTTTATTTTGGGGGACAAGTTAGGTGAAAATATAGAGGAGACACATATCTCCTAATTTTCCTGTGTTATTTCTACTGTTCTGATGTCTTCAGAGACAGAATAAATTATTGCATGTGGCAACAGAGAAAATGTTTTTTTTATACTCCACAAGGATTCACATCATTTATTGTGAAAGACAGGCTTGTGATGAGATATCTAGTTGAAGACAATAGGCCAGAAAGCTGCAAATGCTCTTCCTAGAAAAACACTAGCTTTCCATTCATTTTGTAATGACTGAGAATTGCCATTGACAATTGACATTTAGAAAAATCTGCTTTTCAATGTAATCACTATTCAATGTGAGGGTCATCCTGTTCTTGCACCATGGCAGGAAACTTTACTGTGCCATAGCTTTACTGTGCCATACTTCCCCACAATCTGTGATGCATCTTTGCTTTCAGTCATAAACTGTAGCTTTACCATTTACCTACTGGCTGAAGGGAAAAAAAAACCATGATGGTGCTTCTGTGCACTCATGACCCAGGTTGCAGGCACTGGCATGAGTACCTAGGGCCCAATCCTTCCAGTGGTGATCCAGCTGTACCAGTGAGGCATGTGCTGCATCCTGCAGTGTGGGGACAGTCACAGAAGTCTCCCCAAGGTAAGGGTACAACTATTCTCTTACCTTGGGGTTTCATTGTGGCTGCCTCAGCACTGAAAAATTGAACAGGATTGGGCACTTAGTTGCTTCACTGCCTCAGAGTTCCTCAGGAGGCCTCAGAGTTCCTCAGGCTAGTGACACTCAGTGACACATACTGGTAATAAATTATATTAGTTGTACAATCAGTCTTGTCAATGGTGCAAGAACACAGAAGAAGATTCAAATACGCTTCCTCCAAATCAGCATCTGGACACAGTCCAATGCTGGGAGATGGGACTGATGATTTTGCTTTGTTTCACACAGGAATCATCCTTGTAGCAACTAAAGGGTTATTTCTTGCCTCTGTAGCTGCTAGAGGACAAATCAATGTAATGAGAAAGATTTTTTTTCTCTCCACAGCTTGTTCTAGGGCTGGGGTGGGTGAAAGGTTGACCTTATATCAGTATATCAGTTCTGAAGCTGCAAGCTGCAGAAGCCAGCTCTGAAAAAATAGGGTTTTTCCCAACATGTTTATAAGGCAGAGAAGGGTCAAGGAAAGTTTAGAAGACTTCTGTCTCCATCTCATTAGGGGGGTGTAAAACAAGTACCAGAAGTCTGCAAAAGACCTAATTAGCCAAATTGTAGCACTCAAGCCTCTGCAAAAAATTCAGTTTTGCAAGAATGAACTTCTTACTTCAGGATTTGTACTCTAGGGCCCCCTTCTGGAAATTCCTGAAGTAAGCAAGCTGTATGCTCAGTGAACAATGAGTTTTTCAGGGATAAAGGTAGCTTTTTTTCAACACGTCCATAGAAATTGATACGCAGTACCTTGGATAGCACACCATTTTTGGACAGTAAACATTAAACTTTCAGTACCATTGGCGGGCAAAAACACCAGTTTCAGTTCAGGTATATGGGAACACTTTGACATGGTTCCAAAAACATAATTGCCCTGAGAAGGGCAGTGGCTGTACATGTTTCAAAAGGCAAAAGACTTTTGCGCAAAAATACCCATGGTAGCAAATGGTATTAAGCTGGCCTCGCCACTCCTGCTCCTGGCAGCTTTCCAGTTTGAAAGAGAGTAACGAGACTATTCAAGTAGCTCCCATGTGAAGTTTAGTTTGATCTTTTGCTCCAAAAACCAAACAATCCAGCTAAAGCAACTTAGGCTGATTTGTCTGCCAGTGAACAAGAGAGGTTAGGAGAGTATCTGTGGAATAAACTGAGAAGACTAAAGAGTCCTTGGCATTTGTTCTGGAGCCTTAACTTTCTCCGCTTCATTAAGGCCACTCGTTGGAGTATGTTAATTGTCTGTTAATTACAATATTACCGTATTGCAAGCGGGGAGGGTAGAGGTGGTCAATGTCTCTGTGGCACAACCCATCCATCTCACATAAAAGGAGATCAACTTGTGGCACTTATTCTTGTATAGCAGCGGTTCTCAAACATTTTAGCACCAAGACCCACTTTCTAGAATGACAATCTGGCCAGGACCCACTGGAAGTGATGTCATTAACCTGGAACTGATGTCATGGCCGGACGTACCATCAATGTGACACCAGAGCCTGCTGCTTTCCTAAGAATGCCAGATGCAGGGGTGTGGCAGGGGCAGCGCAATCCTAGACTTGTTGTGTCAGCACTAGACTATTAGCGCAGACGCAGGAGCACTTAGCAGCACCCCTGCGTTGGCCCTAAACCAACAAGATTGGCGCTGCTGGCAGTGCCGGTCCTGTTGCACCCATGCAGCACTTAAGAACATAAGAACATAAGAAGAGCCCTGCTGGATCGGGCCAAAGGCCCATCTAGTCCAGCTTCCTGTATCTCACAGCGGCCCCACCAGGTGCCCCAGGGAGGCACAAGACCACAAGATGCTTGCATCCTGTTGCCACTCCCTTGCACCCAGTACTCTGAAGTAGCCCACCACCAATGTAAGGAGGTTGCACAATCCATCATTGCCTGTAGCCCACGATGGACCTTTCCTCCAGAAATCCGTCCAATCCCCTCTTAAAGGCATCAAGAGCAGATGCCATCACCACCTCCTGTGGCAAAGAGTTCCACAGATTAACTACCCGCTGGGTAAAAAAGTACTTCCTTTTATCTGTTTTAACTCTCCCAACCCTCAGTTTTAGCGGATGCCCCCTGGTCCTGGTGTTTTGAGAGGGAAAAGAACATCCCTCTATCGACTTTATCCCTTCCATGCATAATTTTGTATGTCACTTCCCTTGCGTCGGCCAAAGCTGGCCAGCACAAGGGATTCTCTGTCCCATATCAGGATGGGGATTGGTGGGAGCAGAGGAGGCGGGAGGCGGGACTTGGGCAGGACCTGGGCGGGCTTGGGAGGTGGCCGTACGGCCACATCCTAAGCCTGTCAGCGAGGCCACGCAGCCCCGACTCAGGCCGCACGGCCTCTGCTCTTTAGCAGGCACAGATCCGAGGGGCACATAGGGGAGGCTGGAGCCTCCCCTACAGTAAGGACGCACACGCTCCCTTGCCGCAGGGAGGCTCCAGCCCCTCCTAAACAGCGTCGGATATGGTGCTGGCCCGTCGGCCTTGCCAGTCCGGTGCTGTTTAGGATTGCGCCCTGAGATACAAGTATCAATCAGAGTCTTGTGTGCTCCCTGAGGCACCTGGTGGGCCGCTGTGAGATACAGGAAACTGGACTAGATGGGCCCCTGGCCTGATCCAGCAGGGCTCTTCTTGTGTCCTAAGAATGCAGCAATAAGTTGGGCCATTTCTCCAATAGCCAAGTGAATCAGAACGGGAGAAAAAGCCTATTTACAGTATTGACACAAGCAAAATAACCACACAGCCCCCTTTCCATTTTCAATATGGCTGCCCTAGGTGCTTCGTGACCCACCTGAAATTGGCTCACGACCCACTGGTGGGTCCCAACCCACAGTTTGGGAACCACTGTTCTATAGACTTGGTAGGGACACACCAACACCCTCCTGGCTTCTGCTGTCAGGCCGTGGCTGGAGAACGTTCTGCCCAATGGCGCAGCTCCTGGGAAGGAGTGGAAGCCAATCAGGTTGCCCACCCTTGGACTGGATCAGCTTGCCAGACTGGAGCAGCAACTTGGCACGTGGCACAAATTCAACGGACGGCACAATCCATCCAGCTCACATAAAAGGAGACCACTGTAATGGCATTTCTGGCACAGGTAAGTCATGGAACAAGATCACTATTAGTTTTCTGCTGGTGTTAAAGGCTCAGGAGCCGTGAGCTAGCAAAAGGTGGCCACCTGAGGACCACAGATATAGCCCAGGGAGGAGATGCTGGGGCAAACCGGCAGAGCTGCCTGCTGCCTTGGTACCCGGCTTGTGTGCTTCCCAGAGGCATCCAGATGGTTGTTGTAGAAATTGAATGCTGGACTAATGAGCCTTTGCGCTTATCCAGAAAGGCAATTCTGCTGTTTCTCCCAGAGAAGATGGAGGTTTCCATCTGTAGGCGTACAAAATGGAGTAACTCTGGCTGCAGCCAAAGACGTGAACCTTTGAAGACTCTCCCTTCGAATGCCTGCAAAAGTGGGTGGGGACACCTGATTGGCCGCCGTCACGCTTTTGTGGTCTGATTACTTGACGCGAGCGCAATCAGGTTGCTGCAGTTCCATAACAGGACACTTATGTCTTGCCCGCCGTTGCAAGCACGGAAATCAAAGGCCCGGCTCAGGCCTCATTCAAGATCCAGCCTCCGAGAGAAGCACTTGAGGGGGCGAATTTCATCTGAGTTGAATGCCTTCATCTAAGGATGTAGCAGGCTTATCAGCCAGGTTATCAAATGACACCCTTTGTGTCTTTTCAGCACCAGGCCCTCGAAATGGAAAACAGGTGTCACAATCAGGCCCATTGGAAATCATCACGGGGAGACGGAACGGCGGTTTCAGGACCTGCTTTCCGGCTCTATGTCAGGGCTGTTCAGAGGGTGGTCTCTGCCCACAGAGAGATCATAGGTGGATAGGTGCGTTTGCTTGCCAGACTGCTGCCCTCTGCACAGGGAAGGGATAGAGTCGATAGAGGGATGTTCTTTTCCCTCTCTCAAAA
>JAJKFI010000104.1:2182839-2198239 GCA_029204185.1 Lerista edwardsae | reverse complement strand
AGGGATGTTCTTTTCCCTCTCTCAAAACACCAGAACCAGGGGGCATCTGCTAAAACTGCGGGTTGGGAGAGTTAAAACAGATAAAAGGAAGTACATTTTTACCCAGCGGGTCGTTAATCTGTGGAACTCTTTGCCACAGGAGGTGGTGATGGAGTCTGGTCTTGATGCCTTTAAGAGGGGATTGGACGGATTTCTGGAAGAAAAGTCCATCGTGGGCAATAGGCCATGATGGATTGTGCAACCTCCTTACATTAGTAGTAGGCTACTTCAGAGTACTGGGTGCAAGGGAGTGGCAACAGGATGCAAGCATCTTGTTGTCTCCTGCCTCCCTGGGGCACCTGGTGGGCCACTGTGAGATACAGGAAGCTGGACTAGATGGGCCTTTGGCCAGCAGGGCTTTTCTTATGTTCTTATGGTGCAAGAAATCAAAAATTCACATATAGGTTAATGGGTTCTGAGCTGTCAGTGACAGACCAGGAGAGAGATCTTGGGGTGCTGGTGGATAGCTCGATGAAAATGTCGACCCAGTGTGCAGCGGCAGTGAAGAGGGCAAATTCCATGTTAGGGATAATTAGAAAAGGGATTGAGAATAAAACAGCCAATATTGTATTGCCATTGTACAAGGCCATGGTAAGGCCACACCTAGAGTACTGCATACAGTTTTGGTCTCCACGTCTCAAAAAGGACATAGTGGAATTAGAAAAAGTACAGAAGAGAGCAACCAAAATGATTACTGGGCTGGGGCACCTCCCTTATGAGGAAAGGTTACAGTGTTTGGGGCTTTTCAGTCTAGAAAGAAGATGCCTGAGGGGGGACATGATTGAGACATACAAAATTATGCATGGAAGGGATACAGTAGATAAAGGGAATCTCTTTTCCCCCTCATACAATACCAGAACCAGGGACATCCTCTAAAACTGAGGAGAGTTAGAACAAACAAAAGAAAATATTTCTTTACCCAGTGTGTAATTAGAATGTGGAACTCCTTGCCATGAGATGTGGTGATGGCATTGGGCCTGGATGCCTTTAAAAGGGGATTGGATACATTTATGGAGGAAAACTCCATTACAGGTTACAAGCTACGGTGGGTATGTCCAGTCTCAGATTAGCTGGTTGCTCATCATGAGGGCCGGGTAGGAATTTTTTTCTGTCAAACAAATTGGCCAAGTATGGATGGCAGGTTTTTTTTGCCTACCCCAGACTGGCGAGGGAGGGATGGGTGTTCAGTAGGTTACATGATTTACATTGTGCTTAATAAAGTTAAACCCCAACCTCAGTCTGGTGTCTTCCTTGGGGGTGGTGCAAGGGTAATAGTCTACCTTAGAATGCCATATGCAGGGGAGTGGCAGCAGGATGCAGGCCTCTGGTTGTCTTGTGTGCTCCCTGAGGCATCTGGTGGGCCACTGTGAGATACAGGAAGCTGGACTAGATGGGCCTTTGGCCTGATCCAGCAGGGCTTTTTCTTATGTTCTTAACTGCTTCCAAGAGGCCCATTTTGGGCTGTTCAGAGGCAGGGGCAGGTGGGAGGGCCCAGGGGAAAGCTGCTCTGCTCACCCCCCCACCCACCGAGTAACAGTCCATAGAGATCCCGGCTGCAGCAGCAGGTGATATGCTCAGCTCACTGTGCTGGTGTGGGGGCCCCAAAGTGCGAGGCTCAATGTGATGACATTGGCTTAAGGCCAGCCCTGGTGGGGGGGGGGGCTTGGGGGCAGTGCAGGGGGTGGGGAGCTGGCAGAGAGGGTAGTAATAATCAACCTGGCCCCAGAGTGAAACCTTGGCTGGGTCCACCACTGTGTGAAGCTACCACTCCAGGGGTCTTTTTTATCCTTCAGTGCTCCGCCCCTTTTAGCTAGTGATACCAAGATTAAACCTTCTGTATGCAAAGCGTACAGAGGGACGTGGTGGTGCAGCAGGTTAAACTACTGCTGCTGGGCTTTCCGACCGGAAGGTTGGGAGTTCAAGACTGCACGACGGAGTGAGCTCCCGTGGCTTGTCCCAGCTCCTGCCAACCTAGCAGTTCGAAAGCACCTAAATGCAAGGAGATAAATAGGGACCACTTTGGTGGGGAGGGAACGGCGTTCCGTGTGCCACGGCGTATAGTCATGCCGGCCACATGACCACGGAAGCTTGTCCTCGGACAAAACGCCGGCTCTACAGGCTTTGAAACGGAGATGAGCACCGCCCCCTACAGTCGGTCACGACTAGACCATTCGGTCGTGGGGAAACCTTTACCTTTATGCAAAGCAAGTGCTCTACCACTACTGTGCCAAGATAAAAGACTTCACAGGGTCAAGCATTGGAGAGGCGGCTTTGTGAGTTAGGACAGGAGCTCTGCAGAGTCTCAGTCAGGACTCCTTCTGACCCCTGCGACCTGATCCCTGTAGCTGGCGATGCTGAGGGCTGAAACTGCGACCTTCTGCAGGCGACTGTGGCCCCTCCCAACAAGCACCCTCTGACTCCACTGGGCTAGGACTTCTTAAATGGCCTTCCAGAAGAATTGCACAAGTACATAGAGGATACTCCTACGCATCACTCCCAGGATGGAATGCCCATATTCAGAGTCAGTGCTCCTTGTTGTACCAGGTGCTTGGCGTGGGCGGCCAATACTTTCATGTCTACCTTGTACCCTTCCAGGGAAATTTGATTGGCAGCTGTTGCAAATGGAATGCTGGGTCCTTGGGGTGATGTAGCAAGGTGGCTCGCATGTAGTTCATCAGAACTATTCTTGCAACATTTATACAGCCAAGGCAGAATGCAATCCCCTCTGAGATAATCAGCAAGCCTTCATGGCTGTAGATGCATGTTTGAAAACATGTGGGACCACAAGTCTGATCCAGGAAGGGGAGGGGTGTGCAAATGGGAGAGCCGTATGAGCGGGTGGGCCAGCAAGCCACGTTCTCTTCCTAAGGGCACAATCATAACCTGGAGTGAGGCCGGCACAGTTAGGCCAGCAAAGTTTGGCCGGCACAAGGGACACCGTAAAGTATGTTTGGAGCACTCTCGGAGTCAGAGAGGCCAGCACACCGACGTGCGCCATCCTCCCTGACCAAGAGTGGTCCGAACGCCCTTTACGGTGTCCCTTGGGCCGGCCAAATTTTGCTGGCCTAATTGTGCCGGCCTAACTCCACGTTAGAATTGCATGCCCTAAATCACTGGACCATGTGCTCAGTATTTCAAACATTGTTTTAAATTCCCATGCGTTTCAAAGAAGTTTAAAATGTGGGCAGCGGAGCTGATGATAGGAAGCATATTAAAAGTTCCCAGTGTGAGCACTTGGTGGCAGACAGATTTTCAGAAGAGCATACTCTCAGCAGGGGGCTATAACAGGATCCGGCTCCCTGAGGAGTTATCAGTATGTATTTGCAAACATGTACATCTTATATGTACACCAACAACAGGATGTGTGAAGCCGATTTTGTATGGCACCAACAAGGCCATATGCATGTTAAAAATTAGTAGCAATTGTATCTTTACTCTGTCTCCCTTGGCCAGTCAACCAAGCCTAAACAGCAAATTCCAGAATATAGGACACAAAAACCAAAGTACCTCTAAGCATGTGTAGAATGCATTTGTCACCACTCCTCTTGTGCATCTGGGGGTTAGAAGGTGTGGCTTCTGGGCAAGGCAGAATTCCGAGACTTTTCACCTGGGCAATGTAAATGTTGACTTGTGGGGACATGATTGAGACATACAAAATTATGCATGGGAGGGCAACAGGATGCAGGGATCTTGTCATCTTGTGTGCTCCCTGAGGCACCTGGTGGGCCACTGTGAGATACAGGAAGCTGGACTAGATGCGTCTTTGGACTGATCCAGCGGGGCTTTTCTTACATTCTTTAGGCCCAGATTGGGTTGCAAGTTATTATTTACCTCAGAATTTTACCCCAGAATTTTACCTCAGAATGCCAGATGCAAGGGAGTGGCCACAGGATGCAGACATCTTGTTGTCTTGTGTGCTCCCTGAGGCATCTGGTGGGCCACTGTTACAGGAAACTAGACTAGACAGGACTTTGGCCTGATCCTGCAGGACTCTCTTATGTTCTTATGAGATGAACTCCCATTGGGTTTGACCAAGTAAAGGCTTGTACATGTGGACAAGGTAGTTGGGGCATGGCTCTTTAAGGTTCAGGTGCGTTAGATGCCAGCTTTACTTCTGTCTCTCATGCTGCTACACCGACCTGAAGCCTCCTCTGTAGAAGTTAAGTTCCATTTTATTGTTTTTATCTCAAGGTGATTTATCCATAGGTGGAGGGGAGAGGAAGTGATTGAGCTGGAGGTGGGTGTAGGACGGGTATGTGGCTGCGTGGGTGGATGGGGAAGGATTAGCCTTGGAAACAGGCAAGTCTTCCTAAGGCTGTACGTGCGTTTAATAAGAAGGGGGTGGAAGATTGGAATGAGTCGCTTCACGCTTTGCTTCAGAAGGTCAAGGCAAAGGAAAGGAAAATGCGTTTCTCTCTCTTTCTCACACACACACGTTCACACAAAGGAAATGAGAGAATAAAGCAGCGAAGACTGCGAGCAAGGAGGACAGCATCCCCACCTCTTCTTCCATGACTGAAAAGGGTTGCCACTTTCCCCAAGGGCCTTTGCTCTTGTGCTTCTAGCAGCAGCAGGAGCTGAGCAGGAGAACCAGCTCCCGTTGAGCGCTGTGCCACGCTAAGAAGCCGTCTCCATTGACTCACAGCCCAGTCCTAGGGGGGCTGCCGGGCTGCAGAATGCTCGTTCCGGTGGCGCAGAGCACTTTGCGGCCACCGCCAAACGTGCCATGCCACAGGGCGCAGTGCGAGCGCCGACAGCCAGGAGACAGGGTCTAATGCCGGAGCCCTGGCACGAGTGAGTGTATGTGGGTGGCAGGCAGGGCAGGGCAGGGCAGGGCATGGAGGGGGAAGAACAGGTTTGGGGGGGTCGTGGGCAGGAAGGGGGTGGTTATCGGGCAGAAGATTTAGTCGAGAGGGTTAATGCCTCCGTTTGCCTGAAGATAAGAGCTGAAGATCTGAAGGTCACCAGTTCGGGACAGCCGGAAGTCTCTGTGAGCGGCAGACCTCGTTAATTGCGACTGATCAACAACTAAGCTGACTCCGGCTGCCTTGTGTGAGGGGGAGTTGTGCCGAAGTCAGCTGCTTCTCTGGTGGGAGCAGGGAAGCCGCTTATCAGCCAGCAAGAAGACAAATGGGTGGCCAGAAAGAAGGACTAAATCCAGAAAGATCCATCTGTATGTGTGTAGTTCTTGAAAGATAGAACATTTCTGTATAAATTGTAAAAACCTTCGGGTTTCTGAATAAAGTCTGCCCATGTAAACCACCTTGAGTTATAGTCACTAGAGAAATCTGGTGACCTAAGAAAGGCGGTATATAAATCCAAGTATTATTATTATTTTTATTATTATTATTATTATTGGTGACAGCAGCTTTGCCAATATCCTCTCCCCCTTCCTAGCATCAATCTGATCAATCTGGTGCAAGTCTCAGTAGACCCACAGGGGCATCACAGTCATGCCCCAAGGGAAGGGAACAATGTTCAAGGAGGCATCTGGGACTCAAAACTCCCCCATGGAATGCCCCCTTGGGGCAGGTGCAATGGCTGTGGGGAAGTTACGTTCGATTGGGCTGCCCATTTCCTTATTCGTAGCTTCTCCATTAGTTGGACCTTTCAGTTGCAAGTTGGCGTTAATGGCATCAATGTTGGACCTGTCGGAGGAAGGTTGCCCCTGAAACCTCAAGGAATAATACTGAAGGCCCCTGAAGACCCCTTGCTGTCAGCTGTGGGGTGGGACCTGGGGTTTCACTGGCTACTGGGCCTGTGTCAAAAGTCTGGCTATTACGCATGGAACAAGCAGCAGCGGCGTTCAACAACAGGAAGCGGACACCGTGGAGGAAGCATCACCTACGGAGGAAAGAAGACACAACATTCGGGCCAAAGCCAAGGATGCTCGTGAGGGTTCTGAACTGGCTTCCAGAGAGAATCTGTGCGTGGCTAATTCCACCCTCCTCACTGGGGATCGGAGGGGTCTAATGGCTTCTGGAAACCTAAGACGCCGAGGGCACAATCCTCACCTGGAGTTAGGCCAGCACAGTTTGGCTGGTACAAGGGCCACTATAAAGTGCATTTGGACCACACTTGGAGTCAGGGGGGATGGTGCACGTCTCTGTGCTGGCCTCTCTAACTCCGAGAATGGTCCAAACATACTTTACAGTGTCCCTTACGCTCGCCAAACTCTGCAGGACTAATTCTGCAGGCCTAACTCCAGGTGAGAATTGAGCCCCAAAGAACTTTGCCCACAATCCTAGGGAACTGTGGTTTTGTAAGGGTTCTGAGAACCCCTTTTGAGATTGCCCTGGGTCACTAGAACTACAGTGGAGGGACTATAGAGTGGAACAGTTGTGCAGTGGCATTACTACAGAGAGGGAAAAGCTCTAAGTTTTGCAAGAAGCCTTACCTTGCAGTGGAAATCACTCCTCTCCTGCACCGTTTTAGTCAATCCTCACAGGGAACAGCAACATCTTGGCGTTGCTTACTGGCTACAGCAGCAAGGGAGAGGAGGGATTTACATGACAGGGTAAGGCTCCTTGCAACACTTAGAGCTTTGCCATCCCTGTAGAAACGCCTCTGCAGTTGTGGTGCTTGCCGCAGGCCCCGAGTTCCCATCTAAGACACCTCTAGCTAGATCTGTGTGGAACCAGAGGGGAGGTTGCTTGTGGATACTTGTAGCAGATTTGAAAGTGGCTTAAATTTGAAGCAGATGAATGGCAATTGACGTCTTGCTCAGCATGTGCGAAGTCCAACAGACTTTGTCACCTTTCTTAGTAGCCCTGCCCCTATCCATGCACCGGGGCCTACCAGCAGGGCCGCAGCTAACGAAAGTGTAACCTGGTGCAGAGGGCAAAATGAGGCCCCAGAAGTGACATCACAACAGGAAGTGACATCACAGTTGTATTTTCATTTTCTTGGAGTTTTTGACCATACCTTTTGATAGAATGAAGATATTGTACTCCAGCAGTGGCGTTTCTACAGGGGTGGCAAAGCTCTAAGTTTTGCAAGAAGCCTTACCTTGCAGTGGAAATCACTCCTCTCCTGCACCGTTTTAGCCAATCCTGGCATTGCTTACTGGCTACAGCAGCAAGGGAGAGGAGGGATTTACATGACAGGGTAAGGCTTCTTGCAAAACTTAGAGCTTTGCCATCCCTGTAGAAACGCCTCTGCACTCCAGTTTGTGTCATTGCATTCTGCATGAAATTCTGCATTGAACTTTATATAACATGAGAGTATTATTCCTACAAATTGTGATTTTAACAAACTGCAATTTTTACATGACAGTTACATTTTCATTTTCTGGCATTTTGGCCATAACCTTTGATAAAGATATTACACTCTGGTTTATTTACTACCAGATTTCTAAACTGCTTTTTAGTTCTTCCTTTCAAAACAAAGTTCGTACACAAAAAATAGAGATAAGATTGTCAGGTGTGAAGCATTAGATACACAGGCAGCCTCCATTTTTCATCTAGGAACGTTGTGATATGTGAAGCTGGCCTGAGCGTCAAATCACGCCCAGCATGGCATTGCAGAAACCCTGGCATTTGGCTAGTGTTTGCTGAGCTAAGCCTGCTGTGAATGAAGGAAGGGCACATCTCCAAAAAGCTGGTTTCAGCTCCTCTGCCTTTTCCCATCATACTTGGAGCCATTTCAGACATTAAACAGGGGCAAACCTGCGTTTGTCCCTGAGTGTACATTCAACAGTCGAGTTGCCAGATGATAAAGAAATGACATCTTGGTTTTCTTTCATGCTTTCGGAAGCAGCTTGATGTGCAAGGAGGTTTTTCTGCAGAAGCGCAATCATCTGCTAATATGTGCACAGCTGCTGTTAAAGGCACTGGAGCAGCAAAGGCACTGGAGCAGACTGTAGTCAAGAAGCTGGCAACCCTGTTCAGAAGCCGGTCTTGGCTCCCTGAGAAAAGAACCTGTGTGATGCATGCATTAGCAAGCAAGTCTTTGTCACATTTGCAATGTAATGTTTAGGTATGCATTTAAAGAGACCAGCACACCTACATGAAGTTGTGTGCGAAAGGGGTCAGAGGAGCATCAAAGCCGATTCTTGGTCCATCTAGCACAGCGCTGTTGACACTGACGATGGTGATTCTCCAAAGTTTCTGACAAGAACTTTGCTCTGTCCTACCGAAGATGCTCTCAGGACCTGAACCCGGGACCTTCTGCTGGAAAAGCAGCAGCTCTTGGGTCGAGGAACAGCCCATTCCCTGTCCCAGTCACAGCAGACACCAGTGTGGTTTGCCTCTGGGATTTAGGGGGAGTCTGGGAATGGATCTGAGATCCATGGGGTCTCCGCAGACACGGTCCTGCCCCACGCTTTTGCCTGACGCAGACGAGTCTCTCCGGTGAGGCTCTGAGGGAGCCCGGAGTCCCTTCTCCCCCCATAGTGGTGTCTCAAAGGCTGGAGTGATGCTTCTCATTATTCAGAGCTTCCGTCTTCCCCTATTGGCTCGGGAGAGCTTGTGCTGAGCCGGGGCTCAGTGACAGGAGGAGGCGGCATGTCCATAAAAAGAGGGGCACTGAGGGATCCGTTCCAAAGGGAGAGGACCGGGAGCCAGAGCCTGCTGAGTCCTGGGTGCCAAAGCGAAGGCTCTGCAGGAGCGAAGGGCGAGACTCTGGGCCGCCACTCGGTCTCCCCATGGCCACATCAGCCTAAAGCGGCAGGAGGGGAGACTCGCAACTTTCCAAGGCAGGCGGCCAGGAAAAGAGCGACTCGCAGCCGGCCGTGCTGGGCAGGGTCAGGGCGGTCTCCGCAGGTAACGTCTTCCCTCTTTCTGTGTGCAGTTGCCTCTTCCGCAGGCCCCCTCCACGGCCTGCTGCGTGGCTGCCTTTGTGCAGGGCTTTGTCCCGAGCTCTCGCTTTTCATGCCGTCGAGCATTGTCTTTTCATTCCCATCCACCGCCCGCAGCTCCCGTGCCGAGCCTCTCGTTAGCAACAAAGCTCTCCGCTTGTTGGGCTGCGCTCGCGTGTCGGCTCTCCGCGGCGCCTTGAAGGGTAGAAAGCGGGAAAGCCAAAGGATGAAATGAGAGAACGTGCCAATGAATCTTGATCCTCCGGTGCCTTTCCCCCCCCTAGCAATGATTTGCTGCCTCTGCACAGTGAATATTTATGACACTTCTAGGCAGGCATCAGCTTCAGTCCAAGGGGAATGTGGGAGCCGGCGGAGCGATGCGCATCATCTCGCCAAGGCAGGGCTAAGAGTGTGTTTGTTCTTGCCGAGTGCTTCCAACTTTCAAGCTAGGGGGACCGAATGAGCCACCGAAAGTCAAAAACCCATTTCAGAAGAAGTTTGTCTTAATAGGTTTGTGGTTTTTGTCCCTGACAGCAAACACTTGTCTACTGGTGCAAGCCTACAGGTGTTACTCAGCAATAAGTCCTGCTGGGAGCTTACTCTCTAGTAAGTGGGCTTAGAGCTGCAGCCTAGATCTCTAATCCCCAAATTACTTTTTTTTAAAAGAAATTATGGACGTATGCAACCATATTCTGAGCACTTCTCTGTTGTGAGACGGAAAATAAGTGGGCACAGGACGGTGAGTGGAGATATGTGCACGGGCATTTATGTGTGTGATCTTTCTGCTGTGTTTACCAACAGAAAAAAAAACACCGGGCACAATTCAGCTGAAACGAAGTACTTTTGAACCTCGTTAATTTCAAGTACGTGCCTGTTGAAATCAACGGCACAGGAAAATCCTTCATTTTGGCTGAAACGTGTCCATTCCTTAGTCTTGTGAGAGTATTATCAAATACACTAAAACGGCGTGAAGTGGCAGGTGAGTCCGATGAGTATTTTACAAAAGCAGAAATAAAGCAAATGATGAAAGGAGCACTTGGGCAAAATCCCCGGGGAAGGAGTCCTGGGTTTGCTCTGCCTTTCACTTCAATGGGGATTGTGCAGGAGAACCTCCCTGCTCATGGTGCACTTGTTTAGTGGAAAAGGGAGAGTGGAAAGCCCCCCCCCAAAAAAGACTGTAGAAGAGGGGTGAGCCCTGTGTTCTAATTTGTTGGGGTGCTCTTTCAATCCTTTGGAGTAACGACAGAAAACTTATTCAAAAGCAGCAAGAAGGAGGTGTGGAATTTTGGCAGAAAATGTCATTCACAATCATCACTTAATAGGGTAATAAAATGAAGGCAGCTTGAGAAAACAACAAACAGGCATGAATCCATCTTCTTCAGACTGTAGTTTTGTGTGCTAGAAAAAAAAAGATTCCTGGCTGGGGCAGAACTGCGAATGGCTGTGGCAGCGAGAGGGAGGGGTCGCTTTACCCAGGAGCTCAGGCTCCTGCAAAACTTAGCATTTTGCCCCCCCCCCCCCAGAATGCCACTGACTTCCTGTGTGGAGTTTGCACAGTCCGCCCCTCCCCATGTCTGTGTAGATTTGCACTGGCCCAGAAACCACATGCTTATTTCAATGTTCAATACTACAAGTGTTTTGGGGTTTTATTTAGAAATGTGGTGATGTTCTTGTGACCAGAAATATGCTGTAGGTATGTCACTCTTGTTTGCATGCATCAATGAGCCAATGGAAAAACTGGTTTTGTGATAAGTTGTTTGGCTTGAAGTTGCTGTTTCCAAGAACCTCTCTACAACTTGCAGTATTCACAGCAGATCCTTTCCCGAACGTGCATCATCCCTGATCATCTTTATTTCTCCCTTTCCATTCTCAGTCACTAGATACTGGCTTGGTGCCAGTTTCCAAACTAGTCCTTTCTCCCCCGTCCCCATTCGCACTCAAAAGGGATCTTGCATTTTTTTCAGCAGAGAAAATCCAGGGGCGTGTTGGACAAAAAGTGGACAACCAGCAAGCATGATTTCAGCTTGGAAATGTATTCTGCTTCTGCAGCTTACCCCAGCGACTCAAGTGCATTCTGTCTTGGTCACCTTAAAAGAAACCAAGTCATGCAGGACAGGTCTCTCAGCTGGCTAGATGGATGTGCGTCCATGGCCAGGAGTTGTGTACCTTTGATGCTGGGGACATGTAATAAGGGAGGGCTGTTTCCTTAATCACTTGCTTGTGGGGGGTTCCAGAATCATCTGACTGATGGGCAGGCAATGGTTGGAAATAGGAAATGGGAAATGGGATTTGATAGCTTCTTAGAGCACAATCCTAACCTGGTGTTAGGCCGGCACAAGTTAGGCCAACAAAGTTTGACCGGCACAAGGGACACTGTAAAGTATGTTTGGACCCAGTGGCGTTTCTACAGGGATGGCAAAGCTCTAAGTTTTGCAAGAAGCCTTACTTGCAGTGGAGATTACTCCTCTCCTGCACCGTTTTAGCCAATCTTGGCGTTGCTTACTGGCTACAGCAGCAAGGGAGAGGAGGGATTTACACGACAGGGTAAGGCTTCTTGCAAAACTTAGAGCTTTGCCATCCCTGTAGAAACGCCTCTGTTTGGACCACTCTCGGAATCAGAGGCCAGCACACAGACGTTCGCCATCTTCCCTGACTCACTGATGTGCGCCATCCTCCCTGATTCTGAGAGTGGTCCAAACACGCTTTACAGTGTCCCTTGTGCCAGCCAAACTTTGCTGGCCTAATTTGTGCTGGCCTAGCTCCAGGTTAGGATTGCGCTCTAAGTCTAATCCAACAGGACAATTATCATGTGGAACAGGGCACGTGTGGCAATGGGTCTTTCCCAAGAAAAGGCCAAGTCAGGACTGTGATGCTTCTGTCCGCTGGAAATGAAATTCACAGTGAAGACATGCGCTACCATTGACATTGGGAGCCCATTTTTGTGACTTGTCCTGCGCATCTATAGATCTCTCTTGCCTTCAAACTCCACAGCCTGGCCAGAAAGAGCCAAGCAGGAACCTCTCCCCATCCCGTGCCATTTGCTCTCGCTTCGGCTCCGGAGCTGACTCTCTCCGTAATGCCCTTTAATTGGGGCTGATGGAGAAATATGCTAATGGCTCCATATTCATTTGCGCTAAATTAAGCTGCAATTTGAATGATACGTATTATCATATGTCGAATTATCGGTGTTAGCAGAGCATAAATTCCACCGAGCTGCCGGCTGCAACTCCCAGGCAATGAATCACTACCTGGTAACAATACCTGGCAATCGAGAGGCACTTTTCATCTGCCGATCTCCAATTACCTTAAGAGCATTAATTAGCAGTGCCTCCCAACATGATCTGAAAGATCTCAGCAGGGCAATAAGGGACGGGGAGCTCAAGGAGAAGTTCTCCAGCAGGAAAGGAGAAAGGCAAGAAAAATGCACACAAGTGAAAAAGAGTCGGGGGGGGGAGAGGGTGCTCCTGAAGCCCCCAAGAGTTCCCAAAAGTCACTGATGTGGAAGTCGCTTCCAGGTTATCAGGATGATGATGCTTCATACGCACACTACACATTGGGAGGGCAATCCTCACCTGGAGTGAGGCCAACCCAGTTAGGCCAGCAATGTTTGGCCGGCACAAAGGACACCATGAAGTGTGTTTGGACCACTCTCAAGGGTCAGGGAGGAGGATGCATGTCTGTGTGCCGGCCTCTCTGATTCCAAGATAAGAGTGGTCCAAACGTGCTGGCTCAGCTTTGCTGGCCTAACTGTGCCGGCCTCACTCCAGGTGAGGATTGCGCCCTGGAAGTGTTGGGAGGACACTCTGCATGCCAGCTTCTTGATAGACAAAAATGGCAGGCAGGCAGGCAGGCAGGCAGGCAGGCACTGTAGGTCCCTAGGGTGGGGTAGGGCACTGGGCAGCGGATGCAATGAGGAGGAGATGCCTCTGTGTTTCTTTTGCAGCATGGAATGGCTACGACAGTGAGGGTGAGGAGCAGTTTACACAGCAAGGTAAGGCGCTTGGCAAAACCAGTGGGCAGCAGCAATTAAGAAGGCCAATCCCATGCTTGGGGTCATTAAAAAAGGGGTTGAGAATAAAACAGCCAATATTATCATGCCATTGTACAAATCGATGGTAAGGCCACACCTGGAATATTGTGTCCAGTTCTGGTCGCCGCACCTCAAAAAGGACATAGTGGAGCTGGAAAAGGTGCAGAAGAGAGCGACAAAAATGATTACGGGGCTGGGGCACCTCCCTTATGAAGAAAGACGGCAGCGTTTGGGGCTCTTCAGTCTAGAAAAAAGGCGCCTGAGGGGGGACATGATTGAGACATACAAAATAATGCACGGAAGGGATGGAGTCGATAGAGGGATGTTCTTTTCCCTCTCTCAAAACACCAGAACCAGGGGGCATCCGCTAAAACTGAGGGTTGGGAGAGTTAAAACAGATAAAAGGAAGTACTTTTTTTACCCAGCGGGTAGTTAATCTGTGGAACTCTTTGCCACAGGAGGTGGTGATGGCATCTGGTCTTGATGCCTTTAAGAGGAGATTGGATGGATTTCTGAAAGAAAAGTCCATCGTGGGCTATAGGCAATGATGGATTGTGCCACCTCCTTACAAAGGTGGAGGGCTACTGGTACCGGGTGCAAGGGAGTGGCAACAGGATGCAAGCATCTTGTCTCATGCCTCCCTGGGGCACCTGGTGGGCCGCTGTGAGATACAGGAAGCTGGACTAGATGGGCCTTTGGCCTGATCCAGCAGGGCTCTTCTTATGTTCTTACCTAGTGCCCTGTCCCCCTCTTGGGAGGCTACCAGGCCGGTGTGCTGGGCCATTAGGGGAAAAAAAGACTGCAAAGCCGTGATAGCATCACCCCTTTCTCTCTCTCACTGCTGCACCATCCACCACCCCCTCCTCAAAGCCCTACATGGCCCAATCGCCATGGCTCAAAATTCAATCGCTAGTGCAGATCCAAGTAGACCCAGGGGCTTCTGGGGCCCAATATGGGGTAAAGGAACTAATGTTCCCTTATCCCAAGGAGACCTCTGGCTCCCTCCCTGGACTTGTGGGATACAGTGTCGGTCATTTCTGTGCCGCTGTACCTTGGGACAGGTAGCCCTGTTAGGATTGGGTCGTTGCTCTTGCTTGATGCAGAACTTTGCACAGATTTCCCAGCCCCAGGGGCATATCTAGACAAAATTGCACCCATGGCACGCAGTGAAATTGTGCCCCCCTGCACGCAACATCATGACGTCACGATGTTGTGACGTCATGACGTTGCGGGGTGTGGCTTCTGCTGCCATGTGTCTGCAGAGCCAACACACACACACACACACAAACAGACACACACACACACACACACACACACACACACAGACACACACACACACACACACAGACCCAGCCAGGGAAATGCAGCCAGCTCTGCCGGCCGTCCCGTCCCGCCTTACCTCTTGAAATCCTGCATGAGGCGCCTCTGGGCTGTCGTGGACATGGTGGGCTCGCGGTTATAAATAAATAACTCATATACTGGGCGGCCCAGGGGAAGGGGAGGGAGGCGAGGCGTCAGGGCAAAAGCGGCGGCTGGGTGGCGAGTGAGGTGCTGAGGAGGTGGCAGCGGCAGCTCCCTGAGTGACAGCAGCCTCTACCACTCCGAGTGGTCCACTCGTGCCTCAGAGGAGGGGGGAGACAGGAGGAGGAGGCCGCGAGGGGTGGGGAGAGGAGGCAGCGCCAACCACATAATTGAGGGCGACAGGGTGCCTTAAAGTGGGCCTTTAAGTGCCAGTGCCATGGCAGCCAGGAAAAGCTGACAACTTTAAGGCCACTTTAAGGCGCCCCCATGGTTTGCAGAGCCGGGGGGCATGCTGGGGGCTTCCTTCCCCGGGGCTGCCGCTCGGGCACTTTAAGTACTCGAGCGGCAGGCTGGGAGGGGAGACGCCGGCATGCCTCCCAGCTCGGGGCATGGGGGGTCGCAAATTTGCGGGCAGGGCCCCCCACCTTATGGAGCCCAAGGGCTTGTACCCCCTGCTGCCATACCCTAGTTACGCCTCTGCCCAGCCCCCCCCCCCAATATATGACAAGGAGTGGGGGCTGGGATCCAATAGGTTTCTATATCATTCCTGTCATTCGTCTGAATCAGCTCCCCTCTATTGATTTGTTTCAGGATGATTTAAACACTCTTATTAAAGCGTACGGGCAATGAATTCAATTCCTTGTTGGCTAATGCCAGGCTGGCCTATTTGTCAAGAGCCAGTTGAGATGCAGAAACAATGAATAGAGCTACACAGTGCATTAAAAGGTACTTCCACTAAACATACTGTAAACATAAAAAAAATGATAGATTCGTATGTAATGAATTGCAAGCACTTTTTTGTGCATAGGTGCAAGCAAGCACATGCATGCGCACACAGAAAGATGGAATGCTCCCCCGAAAGAGTTTGGACTGCCAGTTCAGCACTTTACACATAATCTGAAGTTTCAGAAAGCAGTAATGATAATGATAATGATAATGATGATAATGATGATAATGACAATGATGATGATGATGATGATGATGATGATGATGATGATGATGATGATGATGAT
>JAJKFI010000104.1:2148591-2169935 GCA_029204185.1 Lerista edwardsae | reverse complement strand
TTGCGTACCGCTCCATTTCACCGTCTTCCCCGCCCCGGGGGCAGGGAAGACGGCGAAACGGAGCGGTACGCAACGGGCGGGCTGCCGCTCACCCATTCCTCCCGCCCAGCATTCTGGCTGCATGATGCCGCTGCTTACTGGTAATGATGGTGGCTACCTCGGCTTCAGCAGCGGGTAGGCAGGCAGCAGCTTGCTCCTGCTTGTCCGGATGCCCTCACCCTCCCCACAGCATGTGGTTCAAAATTGTGCTGTTGTGGGGCTCCTCCAATCCAGAGCAGTCGTCTCAATTCCGCCTATCTAAGGGACAGCCTGGCTACCTGGCCATAGCCAACCCTTCTTTGATTCCTTTCTTGCTGCTACTTTCTCATCCTCTCTGAGAATCAGGGAAAAACCCAAAATCTTTTCATTATGATGCTTTTATTGTTTCATTGTTGTTCTTGCTTTTGTGATGTTTTAGAGCACAATCCTAACCTGGAGTGAGGCCGGCACAGTAAGGCCAGCAAAGTTTGACTGGCAAAAGGGCCACCATAAAGCGTGTTTGGACCACTCTCGGAGTCAGGGGGGGATGGCACCTGCCTGTGTGTTGGCCTCGCTGACTCCGAGAGTGGTCCAAACATATTCTACTGTGTCCCTTGTGCCAGCCAGACTTTGCTGGCCTAACTGTGCTGGCCTCACTCCAGGTTAGGATTACGCTATCAATTTGTTTTTGATTATGTTCTCATTGTAAATGGCCCCAGGTTGCCTTATAGACGAGAACAGGTGGGGGTATAACCAGCGGCATCATGCAGCTGGAACGCTGGGTGGGAGGAACGGGTGAGCGGCAGCCCGCCCGTTGCGTACCACTCCGTTTCACCATCTTCCCCGCCCCCGCGGGGGCGGGGAAGATGGTGAAACGGAGCGGTACGCAACGGGTGGGCTGCCGCTCACCCGTTCCTTCCACCCAGCATTCCGGCTGCATGACGCCGCTGGGTATAACTGTTTTCAAATAAAACAAATTGTCAGTCTGCTGGCACCAGGTAGAATGAAGATCACATAAGCAGACATTTTAGAACGGGTCAAAAACTGACCCTCCCAGGAAGCCCTCTTTCCCGATGTCTCTCTTCTCTTTCCTTCTCCTCTCTGAGAACCAGAAAACTTTCATCCTTCCACAGGAAGAGACTGGGGGCCCAATCCTATCCAACTTTCTGGTACTGGTGCAACCACAATGCAGCCCTAAGGAAAGGGAGCAAATATCTCTTTACCTGGAGGGGGCTCCTGTGACTGCCCCCCCCCCACTAATGCAGGACATTGTGGATGCCTTGCTGTCGAGTCAGCACCAGCACTGGAAAGTTGGCTAGGATCGGGCCCTGGGTTATTTTATTCCTCGCCATTTGAGAGTCCAGAGAGGAGTTATGGAAATCATTACACCGACTTTGTGCTCCATGCACCACAAATCTCTAATGCCGTGCTCAGACATATCCAATTTTGCAGGGCTAATAATTTTGGGATTAAAACAAACATAATCTTCATTTGTCATGAACACTCTTTGAAAACGCCTCCGGCGGGGCAGTGCTGTCTGGGATGAAGAGCGTTCTTTGCCTTTCTTTCTCTTTTTGCAGATCTGCTCTCTGGAGTGCCGGGGCACCTTGCCGTCCAGCGCAGAGTGGGAGAAGTGCCAGCTGGCTTTGTCTGCCTTTGCCCCCTTCCTGATGGAGGGGGAGTCCCGGAGACTCTCCCGGGTGGATGAGGAGGAGAAGGCCGACACGGAGGTGACCCTCAGCCCCTGGGCGCTGCATGCTGGACCGGCGAAGCGTTATGGCGGCTTCATGAAGAAGCTGGACAAGAACAAGATCTTCTCTTTGTTCCACGAGAATGCCCACGCCAAGGGCGGCATGAGCAAGAAGTACGGCGGGTTCTTCCGCAAGATCGGGGAGAGAGCCGCCTCGGAGGTGGGGGCAGAGGAGGAGTACCCCGCCACGCTGGAGACCGGAGAGCTGGGCGACCAAGAGGAAGACCCCGAGAAGGGGTTGCCCAAGGACGAGAGGAAGCGCTACGGGGGCTTCCTCCGAAAATACCCCAAGAGAAGTTCTGAGGTTGCCGCGGCCGAAGACGACGGGCAAGGCCTGGAGGACCTGCACAAGCGCTACGGGGGCTTCATGCGCAGGATCCGCCCGAAGCTCAAGTGGGACAATCAGAAGCGCTACGGGGGCTTCCTGCGGCGCCAGTTCAAGGTGACGACAAGGTCAGAGGAAGAGCCCAGCGCCTATTCAGGGGAGGTCTCCGACCTATAGAGAACAACACACACTGCAGACCCCAAGCAGTCATTCTCCAGCCAAAATGTTTCCAGCTACGAACTGCGCGGACCACATTCACCCCAACCACCCAGCCCAGTGCTCAGCCAAGCCGTGCAGGTTCCCCCTGCAGCTCTGTCCGGGAAGGGGATGGGTTGGCCTCGTGGGCTGGCGATGGATTCCCCACTATGGAACTGTCTGCTAGGGGTAGAAGTCTGTCCAGAGGCTGGAAGCACACAAAACCTCTTTTGTTGTTGTTGTTCAGTCGCTAAGTCGTGTCCGACTCTTCGCGACCCCGTGGACCACAGCACGCCAGGCCTCCCTGTCCTCCACTAGCTTCCTGAGTTCACCCAATTTCATGTTCATTGCTTCGGTGACACTGTCTAACCATCTCATCCTCTGCCACCCTCTTCTCCTTTTGCCTTCCATCTTTCCCAGCATGAGGGTCTTTTCTAAAGAGTCCTCTCTTCTCAGGAGACGGCCAAAGTATTTGAGCTTCAGCTTCAGGATTTGTCCTTCCAGGGAGCTATCAGGCTTGACTTCCTGGAGGATTGACCGATTGGATCTCCTTGCAGTCCAGGGGACTCTCAAGAGTCTTCTCCAGCACCATAATTCAAAAGCATCTATTCTTTGGCGCTCTGCCTTTCTTATGGTCCAGCTCTCACAGCCATACATTGCTACTGGGAAAACCATTGCTTTGACTATGCGAACCTTTGTTGGCAGGGTGATGTCTCGGCTTTTTATTAAGTTGTCTAGGTTCGCCATAGCTTTTCTCCCAAGAAGTAAACGTCTTTTAATTTCATGGCTGCAGTCACCATCTGCAGTGATCTTGGAGCCCAGGAAAATAAAGTCTGTCACGGCTTCCATTTCTTCCCCTTCTATTTGCCAGGAAGTGATGGGAGTGGTGGCCATGATCTTAGTTTTCAGGCAAACCTCTTTCAGGCATGGCCAAATTGGCACTGCTTGCCGCGGAGCTGTGCTCACCCTGGTCCTCCTGCGACTGGGTTGTGAAGGCCATGCAGATCTTCTACTCCGTAGCAGATTATTGCCACCCAGAGCAACCGGATTTGAAAGGGCAAGCTCCTCCAAAGCAAATGCTTGTTTGCTGGCGGGACGTGAACCCTCAAGGACCTCACTTGGGAACCAGGGTTGGCTGAGTCCACCTGCGACAGGTTTCATCTGCAGAGCTGATTCCATCCCAACCCATCTCCCCTTAATGAAGGCAGCATCTTCACCAAGCCTGTGTCCTTCAAAACACTCATGAGCTTGCCAGGCATTGAGAGACTAGCTCCTAACGAAAAGCTCCCATGCAGAGACTTCAACCAACTGTTCTGTCCAGCTGCTATCACAGGAGTAGATATACTTTCAGTTTTGCACCAAGTTTTGTTGGCCAATTCTAGTAGGAAAATCAGCGGGGGGGGGGGGGGCAGGTTCTGCTGCATTACTATTCTAATTTGGAAACCCTCTAAGGGCGCAATCCTAAACTGGAGTGAGGCCGGCACAGTTAGGCCAGCAAAGTTTGGCCGGCACAAGGGACACCGTAAAGCGCGTTTGGACCACTCTCGGAGTCAGGGAGGTCACCACACAGATGTGTGCCATCCTCCCTGACTCCAAGAGTGGTCCAAATGTGCTTTATGGTGGACCTGGTGCCAGCCAAACTTTGCTGGCCTAACTGTGCCGGCCTCACTCCAGTTTAGGATTGTGCTCTAAGTTTCTGGGGAAAAAACTGGCAAGGTTGCCCTTCCAGGTCATAAAGGACCACCATAGAAGGCACAAGATGGTCATCATACATTTGGATAAGGATGACCTCCTTCCAGTTCTACTTATGTGCAAGTTATCACTGTGGAAGAACTAGTTGAGATCTCCAGCCACATCATAAACTGTATCTTCAGGGCCCAATCCTAGCCAACATTCCACTGCTGATGTCGTTGTGCTGCATCCTGCAGTGGAGGGGGGGCAGACACAGAGACCTCTTCAAGGTAAGGGAATGTTTCTGCGCTGGAAAGCTGGAGATGATTGGCCTTTCAGTGGGGTCTGGATGAACATGACAATGTTGATGGAGCTATGGCCTCTCTCCTAGATGGCTTTCAAAAATGATTAGAGAAACCTCTGGAGGAGACTTCTGGCAGTGGAGCCAGAATAGCTACATGGAGCTTCCATGTTCAGAGGCAGTATACCACTGAACCCCAGTTGCTGAGGAGCTCATTGGGAACAAGAAAAAAGCTGTTGCCATCAAGCCCTGCTTCTAAGCTTCTCTGGGGCACTTCTGGCTGGCCACTGGAGGAAGCAGGAGGCGGGACTATGTGGCTCTTTGAGCCAATGATCCAGCCAGGTGGTATTGAAGCATTCAGTGGCATAGGCCTCTTCCAGGTGGATAGGTTTTGCTAGATCAGGACTTGAGCTGTCTGGGCTCTTTCTTCCCACTTTTCTTCTGGGAAATCTCTAGCAGTTAAACCCCATAATAATATAAGAAGATCAGGCTAAAGGCCCATCTAGTCCAGCTTCCTGCATTTCTCAGCAGCCCACCAGAAGCCTCAGGGAGCACACAAGACCACAGGCTGCCTGCATCCCATTGCCACTCCCCTGCACCTGGCATTCTGAAGTAGCCTACCCCTAACGTAAGGAGGTTGCACCACCCATCATGGTCTGTAGCCCGCGATGGACTTTTCCTCCAGAAATCTGTCCAGTCCCCTTTTAAAGGCACCTAGGCCAGACGCCTTCACTACTTCCTGTGGCAAGGAGTTCCACAGCTTAAATTACCCACTAGGTAAAAAAATATTTCCATTTGTCTGTTCTCACTCTCCCAGCACTCAATGATAGTGGCTGTCCCCTGGTTCGGTGGAAGCCTCATTCCTCTCATTTCTAGCCTAAATGAGCAAACAGCAGAGGTGGGCCCTCTAATGCTAAGGTCACAGCTGCTCCCCTTGGCTGCTAAAATGCATTTCTCACAGGCAAAGCCCAACGAAGCTGAAGCGCCGTGCCTCACCCCACTCTACAAGTCACCTTCCCAGCTTGCCCCTCTTGTTATTCCATCATCTTCAGGGCCCTCAGTTAGCGCTTTTATTAACCCCCCCTCCCGAATAATGGAGTGCTTTTCTTGCCAGAACGGCAGTGCACAGAGCTTGCTTTTATTCAAGCTAAATTACAGCTCTGACCCTTTGCAGCAAGGAAAATAAGGCACATTAGCGGAGCCGTGAAATCGCAGCCTGGCCCCTCCCTCGCCAAAGTGATCTTGCAGCAAGCTATAATTTATCAGCAGCCTTTCCGGCTCAGATATTTCCCCATCAAGTCTGCAGGTGCGTTTAATCCCTTCTCTCCTCGGTGTGTGTGTGTGTGTGTGTGTGTGAGCGTGTGCATGTCTGAAGGGAGCCAGGTTTTCTGATTAGCTTATCCTTTCTCAGACCTGATGAAAAATTCCTGCAGTAAATTTTGTCCAGCATAATGCAGCGAAGAATCTGCCTTTGGACACAGCCTGATAAAGAATGTGGTGTCGCTCAGATGTTTGGACACACAGGCTGGGGGTGCAATTCTAACAAGCTCTTCGGCCGGCATAAGTCCTTTGCGCTGGCCCAGGACTGCCGCAAATGTGCTGTAAGGGCAGTGGCGGATCTAGGGGGGGCGGGGGGCAGGAGCCCTGGGTGCCGTTTTGGGGCCGTCTAGGGGGGCACCAGTGGCCCCTGCAATGTTGTGTGGGTAGACCTGGGCTCCGGAGCCCAGGTCTACCCAATGGGACCAGTTGCGAGTAGACCTGGGCTCCCTCAAAGGGAGCCCAGGTCTACCCGCGGCTGTTTCTAATGGGTTGACCTGGGCTCCCTCGAGGGGAGCTCAGGTCTACCCATGGCTGGTCCCAATGGGTAGACCTGGGCTCCCATGGGGGCGCACTTTTATTGGGTGCCCCAGGCGCCATTTTGACTAGGTCCGCCCCTGTGTAAGGGACCGACTCAGGAGTCAGCTGGGCCGGTGCGAGAATGTGCACTGATCTGCGAAGGCTTAATCCAGCCTCTGCCAGGCAGGTGTGTTTGTGTCGGCAGAGTTTGGCCTGTGCTGGGGGGTTGGGGAGGGTGATGGGGGGCAGATCGAGGCAGGGGGAGGACAGGCCGATGGGCAACCAGGCCCAGGAGGGGTGTGAGTCAAACCTTTAGCCATGTAGACCATCTCATAACCCCGTCTTGCGTACAGGCTAAATGTAAAACGCTTTACACCGGCCTGCTCAGATCTGTGCCAGCCATTTCACCGGTGCAGATCCGAGTAGCCCTGTCGGGGTGGCTGGGGCATTACTTGGGGTAAGGGGGCATGTGCCACAGCCGCCTCCTAAGCAGTGCTGGATATGGCCCAGGTCTGCCCATCTCAGGCCAGGTGAGGACTGGGCTGACAGTGACCAGGTTGACCCGATAAAAGCAATCTCCGGTCTTTATTTCCGGTCGCCCCCCCCCCCCAAAAAAATTGTCTTGGAATTTTATACACAGTCCTTTCAAGGGCAGATTTACACACCATTTTTCAAGGCGGACACTGAAGATGTTTTAAGTGTGCATTTGAAAATGCAAAGTACAAATGGGGGCAAACGTGTGTGTGCAGACCCCTTTATCATGCAGCTACATTTCCTGAGGAGCCAGGATGCAGCACTTTGCAAGGCATCCCGGCAGCAGGCCGCTTGGGCTTGCTGCAGCAGAAAGTAAAAAAGATCTAGAAGTCCAGCCTCTCTTTTCGTGACAGCCACGGCAGGTCCCCTGAGCTGGCAGGCGCAGGTCAACCACATTCAGCGGATGCAGGAGCAGGTTTCGAATGAATCCTTAAGCATGTGGGATTTCAGGGAAGCTGCAGCTTATTGCAGCCCAAATCCTTTAATGTTCCCGCCTCTTTCTCATAAAATTAGGGCTCAAGGTATTCCTACGAAATTCAGTAGCGGTTGATTCGGGACAAATAAAAGACACGATTTTGTCGTCCTGCGCATACTTGTGGAATTTGCTGCCCCAGGATATGACGATGGCCATTACATGAGCTTCCAAGAGGGATTAGGGAAGAGGACAGTGCTGTCAAATGGCTATGAGTAATCATAATGGCTCAATGGAACTTCCATGTGCAGGGGCAGTATTCCTTGGCATTCAGAGGACCAGCGAGGCCACACACATGGCTAGGGTTACCTGGTACAAACTGGGACAGAGTGCCTTTACCTTTAACCATTGTATAGCAGAGGGAATTTGGGCAGGTGCAGCTCAACATGGAAGGGTTTAAAAAGCCGCACCTGCCAAAATTCCCTCTTCTACACAATGGTTACACAAATGTAGAGGCACTCTCTTCCAGTTTGTATTTGGTAACCCTACGAATGGACTCCCGGGCCCTCAAACCCTCTGGACCTGATGGGAGCTTTGCTCTGGTTGGGTTTGGAGGGTTACTGTGCCCGAAAACAGTGGGCTTTGTTACAGGCCCCCCCAAGAACGTAAGAGCCCCTATGCTGGATCAGGCCAAAGGCCCATCCAGTCCTGCTTCCTGTATCTCACAGCGGCCCACCAGGTGCCCCAGGGAGCACACGAGACAACCAAATACTTGTATCTTGCTACCACTTCCCTGCATCGGGCATTCTAAGGTAGCCTTAAGGTACCCCAAGGAAGACACCAGACTGAGGTTGGGGTTTAGCTGTATTAAAAAAAAAGGTAAAGTTTTCCCCACGACCGAATGGTCTAGTCGTGACCGACTGTAGGGGGCGGTGCTCATCTCCGTTTCAAAGCCTGTAGAGCCGGCGTTTTTGTCCGATCATGTGGCCAGCATGACTCTACGCCGCAGCGCACGGAATGCCCACCAAAGTGGTCCCTATTTATCTACTTGCATTTTAGGTGCTTTCGAACTGCTAGGCTGGCAGGAGCTGGGACAAGCAACGGGAGCTCACTCCGTCATGCAGTCTCAAACTCCCAACCTTGCAGTCGAAAGCCCAGCAACAGCGGATTAACTCGCTGCGCCACCACGTCCCACTTAGCTTTATAAAACATAAATGTAAATCATGAAACATGCTGAACACACCATCCCCCACTCCCCAGTCTGGGGTGGGCAAAAAAAACTGCCATCCATGGCCAATTTGGATGACAGAGAAAAATTCCTACCCAGCCCTCATGATGAACGACCAGCTAATCTCAGACTGGACATATCCATCATAGCTTGTAACCTGTGATGGAGTTTTTCTCCATAAATCTGTCCAATTCCCTTTTAAAGGCATTCAGGCCAGATGCCATCGCCACGTGTTGTGGCAAGGAGTTCTACAGATTAATTATACATGGGGTAAATAAATATTTGTTTGTTTGTTCTCACTCTCCTAAGACTCAGCTTTAGCAGACGTCCCCTGGTTCTGGTCTTGTGGGAGAGGGGAAAAAATGTTCTATCTGCTCTATCCACACTCTACATAAGAACATAAGAACATAAGAAGAGCCCTGCTGGATCAGGCCAAAGGCCCATCTAGTCCAGCTTCCTGTATCTCACAGCGGCCCACCAGGTGCCCCAGGGAGGCATGAAACAACAAGATCCTGTTGCATCCTGTTGCCACTCCCTTGCACCCGGTACCAGTAGCCCACCACCGTTGTAAGGAGGTTGCACAATCCATCATTGCCTATAGCCCACGATGGACCTTTCCTCCAGAAATCTGTCCAATCCCCTCTTAAAGGCATCAAGACCAGATGCCATCACCACCTCCTGTGGCAAGGAGTTCCACAGATTAACTACCCGGTGGGTAAAAAAGTACTTCCTTTTATCTGTTTTAACTCTCCCAACCCTCAGCTTTAGTGGATGCCCCCTGGTTCTGGTGTTTTGAGAGAGGGAAAAGAACATCCCTCTATCGACTCTATCCCTTCCATGCATAATTTTGTATGTCTCAATCATGTCCCCCCTCAGGCGCCTTTTTTCTAGACTGAAGAGCCCCAAACGCTGCAGTCTTTCTTCATAAGGGAGGTGCCCCAGCCCCGTAATCATTTTAGTTGCTCTCTTCTGCACCTTTTCCAACTCCACTATGTCCTTTTTGAGATGCGGCGACCAGAACTGGACACAGTATTCCAGGTGTGGCCTTACCATCGATTTGTACAATGGCATGATAATACTGGCTGTTTTATTCTCAACCCCTTTTTTAATGACCCCAAGCATGGAATTGGCCTTCTTAATTGCTGACGCACACTGGGTCGATACCTTCATTGAATTGTCCACCAGCACCCCAAGATCTCTCTCCTGAGCTGTCACAGACAGCTCAGAACCCATTAGCCTATAGGTAAAGTTTTGGTTTTTTGCCCCAACGTGCATCACTTTACATTTGTCTATGTTGAAACGCATCTGCCATTTGGCTGCCCATTCCCCCAACTTGGAGAGATCCTTCTGGAGCTCTTCACAATCATTTCTGGTTTTTACCACCCGGAAAAGTTTTGTGTCATCCGCAAACTTGTCCACCTCGCTGCTTATCCCTGTCTCCAGGTCATTTATGAATAAGTTGAAAAGCACAGGCCCCAAGACAGATCCCTGGGGCACTCCGCTTTTCACCTCTCTCCATTCTGAAAATTGCCCATTGACCCCCACTCTCTGTTTCCTGGCCCTCAACCAATTCTGGATCCATAAGAGGACCTGCCCTCTTATTCCCTGACTGTGAAGTTTCTTCAGCAGTCTTTGGTGGGGGACCGTGTCAAATGCCTTCTGAAAATCCAGGTATATGATATCCACAGGTTCACCCACATCCACGTGCCTGTCCGCCTTGAGGGCCTTCGGGCGGAAAGGCGGGGTAAAAATTCAATAAATAAATAAATAAATAAATAAATAAATAAATAAATATTGACCTTTTCAAAGAATTCCAAAAGGTTTGTGAGGCAAGACTCACCCTTACAGAAGCCATGCTGACTTTCCTTTAGCAGTACTTGTTCCTCTACGTGTTTTAGGATTTTATCTTTGATGAGGCTTTCCACCATCTTACCCGGAACAGACGTTAGGCTGACAGCCCTGTAGTTTCCAGGGTCCCCCCTTCTCCCTTTTTTAAAGATTGGCGTGACATTGGCTATCCTCCAATCCTCTGGCACCGTGGCCGTTTGAAGGGACAAGTTGCATACTCTAGTTAAGAGGTCAGCAACTTTGTTCTTTAGTTCCTTAATTACTCTTGGGTGTATACCATCTGGGCCTGGTGACTTATTTATATGTAGTTTATCAATTTGATCTAAAATATCTTCTTTATTAACCAGTATCTGATTTAATTCCTTCATTAGGAAGGGCTGTTCGGGCTGTGGTATCTGCCCAAGTTCTTCTGCTGTGAAGACGGACGCAAATAATTCATTTAATTTCTCTGCAATCTCCAAGTCCCCTTTTATCTCCTCTTTCCCTCCCTCACCATCCAGCGGGCCAACCGCCTCTCTGGCAGGTTTCCTGCTTCTAACATATTTGAAGAAGCTTTTATTATTCCCTTTTATGTTGCTAGCCATGCGTTCCTCAAACGCTTTCTTGGCCTCCCGTATCACCTTCTTACTTGTCTTTTGCCAGAGTTTATGTTCCTTTTTATTCTCCTCACTGGGGCAAGACTTCCATTTACGGAAAGAAGCTTCTTTGCTCTTTACAGCTTCTCTAACTTTGTCAGCCATGCAGGCACCCTCCTGGACCTTGTCGAACCCTTCTTTCTTTGCGGTATACACTTCCGCTGGGCCTCTACTACTGTTTTTTTAAACAGCCTCCACGCAGCCTGGAGGGATTGGACTCTTTTTACCTTCCCTTTCAATTTCTGTCTAACAAGTCTCCTCATCTGAGGGAAATCTGCCCTTCGAAAGTCAAGTGCATAATTTTGTGCATAATTTCGAAAGTGCATAATTTTGTATACACCCCCCTGCCCTAATTTTTGCAAGCACATTCATGTATAGGGGTGTGGGCACTGGCGGGCCAGAGGCACCTGCCCTGGCAGTAGCCGACAATAGGGTGTAGCAAGAGACAGCCTCAGAGATGGGCAAGGGTGAGGGGGTTCCTTCATCCACTGGTCCTCTTCCTTTCCAGCAGCCTTGCTTGGGTTCACTGGCTAGCCAGCTGCCTCCAGGCTGCCCTCACCACCGGCTTGCCTGGGGTTATATAGAGCTGCCCCGCCCTCTTGCTCCACCTCCTCCTCCCCGCCAGGCAGGGGCGGACCTAGTCAAAATGGCGCCTGGGGCACCCAATAGAAGTGCGCCACCATGGGAGCCCAGGTCTACCCACCAGAAGCAGCCCCGGGTAGACCTGGGCTCCAAGGAGCCCAGGTCTACCCATTGGGACCAGCCACGGTCTACCCATTGGGACCAGCCGCCTGCTGGGGCGGGTGGGAAAGCGGCGGAACGCGCCGTTATGCAACGGGCGGACTGCCGCTCAAAAGTAAGTCCCGCCCAGCGTACCGGCTGAATGCCGCCACTGGTTGGAACCATTCTGGGTAGGGAGGGCAACTGCCACGACTTGCATTTTGAATGTCAAATATTTTTCAGCTTTAATCACTTAGAGCTTTTTAAAGTATAAGTTTATATCCAAAATCCAGATTCTTATTAATTCATTTCAAGACCACCGCAACTATTGACCTGCTAAATGTAGAACGTTCCCAGTGTTCCCCCCTCAAATAAATAAATAAATAAATAAATAAATAAATAAATAAATAAATAAAAAAAATTCTTAACAGCCAATAGCCAGGGGTGGGTTTTATTTTTTTGTTAAACACTGCATAAAAAAACAAACCACCTCTTGGGTTAAAATATTTTATTTGAATCAAAGCACAAAACACTGCATTTTAAAGATATTTTCCAGAAATTAAAATAGACTACTTTTCCAACTAGAAATAATACTGTGGCTGCATTTGCTGACACTATATTATATCATTCAGGGGGCATCCACTGAAATTGAGTGTTGGGAGAATTAAAACAGATAAAAGGAAATACTTTTTTACCCAGCGGGTAATTAAGCTATGGAACTCCTTGCCACAGGAGGTGGTGATGGCATCTGGCCTAAATGCCTTTAAAAGGGGACTGGACAGATTTCTGGAGGAAAAGTCCATTGTGGGCTATAGGCCATGATGGGTTGGGCAACCTCCTTACATTAATAGTAAGCTACTTCAGAATGCCAGGTGCAAGGGAGTGGCAACAGGATGCAAGCATCTTGCTGTCTTCTGAACTCTCTTAGGCACCTGGTGGGCCACTGTGAGATACAGGAAGCTGGACTAGATGGGCCTTTGGCCTGATCCAGTGGGGCTCTTCTTATGTTCTTATCTCTCTAGTACACTTTTAAAGAATTCAAAATTGATAAAAATGAGAACTTGGAACGAGAATGTAGAATAAAAACAGAACACTGCAATTTGCTATTTTAATCAAGTAATTTTGGAAAAAAATATCACCAAAAAACCATGCCCCCTACCAATGCCATCTCTTGCTGGAAACACACTTCAAGTCTGGAGAAAATAAATGCAAATTTATGCCAGCAAGACGGACTGAGTTGGGAGATGACAATGCGCTTGAATCTGTTCCTGACTGCCGTGATCGAATGTGGCCCCTGCACCGCTTGGCTGAGCACGGCTCCCCCCTCTCCTTGTACCTTGTGACCTTCTGATGTGTGCTGGCTGTTTTGGATTCTGCCTGGGTCGTTTTCGCTCTCACGTTTTCAAGGATCAATAAAGTGTGCCCAGCAACCAGGTTGGCTTTCCCTGCTGTCTCTCTTCTCCTCGATCAATAAAGGAAACGAGCACAGATCAGTTGTTGTGAATCCGCTGAGAAAAAGCACAGGACTCTGATGCCGGTTCCCGGTTTCTGTCCAACCTGGAGTTTTCTTGGGCTCCCTGAACCCGGAAGGGGCTGCACACAAGGAATCCGCTCATGGTGTGGGTCTCACTTTCTGGGCCACTCCACGCCACATGGGGTGGTTGAGCCCAGCGGCGTCATGCAGCCGGAACGCTGGGCGGGAGGAACGGGTGAGCAGCAGCCAGCCCGTTGCGTTCCAGTCCGTTTTGCCATCTTCCACACCGGAACGCTGGGCGGAAGGAACGGGTGAGTGGCAGCCCGCCCGTTGCGTTCCGGTCCGTTCACCCGTCTTCCCCGCCCCCGTGGGCTGCCATTCACCCATTCCTCCCGCCCAGCGTTCCAGCTGCATGACGCCGCTGGTTGAGCCCTTTCTGGTCTCAGGGCTTGGCAAATACCTGCACCCTCAGGAGCCAACCCTGCAGCAACCTAAATGAGTTGGAGCTCTGCATGCAGAACATGTGGGCCGGCGTGGCAGTGGGGCTGCTTTGGGGTCCGCAATCCAGCCTGCTGGGCCGTGCATGGGGCACGTAGGCCTATTTCCATTGGCAGAGGAGGCAGAGACGCTGTTCCTAGATCGGACTACTGCAGGCTGGAGATGGAAGAATAATGGGATTGAGGGTGCTATCCCAACCAACTTTCCAGCAACAGGGTAAGGGCAATGCTGCTCCAAGGTAAGGAAACAACCATTCCTTTACCTTGAAGAGGCCTCCGTGACTACTACTCCACTGCAGGATGCAGCACATGCCCCATTGGCACTGCTTTGCCAGTGCTGGAAAGTGGGTTAGGATTGCACCCTTAGTGTGCAATCCTAAATCCTGGAGTTAGGCCGGCACAGTTAGGCCAGCAAAGTTTGGCTGGCACAAGGGACACCAGAAGGCCAATTCCATGCTTGGGGTCATTAAAAAAGGGGTTGAGAATAAAACAGCCAATATTATCATGCCATTGTACAAATCGATGGTAAGGCCACACCTGGAATATTGTGTCCAGTTCTGGTCGCCGCACCTCAAAAAGGACATAGTGGAGCTGGAAAAGGTGCAGAAGAGAGCGACAAAAATGATTCCGGGGCTGGGGCACCTCCCTTATGAAGAAAGACGGCAGCGTTTGGGGCTCTTCAGCCTAGAAAAAAGGTGCCTGAGGGGGGACATGATTGAGACATACAAAATTATGCATGGAAAGGACAGAGTCGATAAAGGGATGTCCTTTTCCCTCTCTCAAAACACCAGAACCAGGGGGCATCCGCTAAAACTGAGGGTTGGGAGAGTTAAAACAGATAAAAGGAAGTACTTTTTTACCCACCGGGTAGTTAATCTGTGGAACTCTTTGCCACAGGAGGTGGTGATGGCATCTGAGTGACACCCCTGCCAGGTGCCTCACTCATCCAGGTGAGTAGGCAGCTCCTGCAAGCCCCCCCCCCGCATAAATACTTTGCATTGGACCCTGCCGCCTGCCCCGCGCCACTCTCCCTTCCTCGGAAAACGACCAGCCCAGCCTGGAATTTCTTGGCCACAGGCATCGAGATGTGCAATGCGTGGAGGGAGAACGGGAGGAGCGGAGTCGGCTCTCTGGCTTCTCTTCCCGAGCCTGCCACTGACTCACTGCCTGCATGTAAAACTCACACTCTGCACACGGCTGGCCTACGCAGGCCCTTTTGTGCCCCTGAGACGTCTCCATGGGGATGCGTCTCACCCCACAATAACCGGAGCGAGCCACTTAACGTCCCCACTCCCGCCCCATGCGTCATCGTTCCCCAGCTGCGAGAACTGGGGCATCGCACAATGTGTTAAGTGCATTTATCTCTGGGGGAAGACAAGTGTGCGACTGCTGCGGCGCAAGGAGGATCGGATTCTCCCACGGAAGTTTGCTTTGTAGATTAACAAGGCTCAAGTCCAAGTCCCAGAAAGTCTTTCAAATCCGCCCCTGGCTCAGTACAGCCGTAATGAGGTTAGGTATTAGAATGGTGCATTAGAGCCCGGGCTGGAACTGCAGTCAATTAATCTGTTACATAAATGGATAGAAAACCGTTTCATGATTCAGAAAGTGCCCCGATTAAACAAACAGCGGATTTACACTCAGAGATAGCGAGGCTCACCCCAAGCACAGGCAGGCAGGGCCATCTTAAAAAGAGGCATTCCCCTTCTTTTCATACACAAGACGGAATGCCTCTTCCGCGAACACCCGGAGCTAACATCGCGAGTCCATCTAGCCCAGTGCTAATCTCCATCTCCTTTGATGGGCAGGTCTCCAGCATCTTTCTCAGCTCTACTGAAAGGCAGCCTCTCCCATTCTAAAATGGTGCCAGCTACCAGAAGCATAGCTATGGTGCGTGCGTGCGTGTGATAAGTATTGCAGGTGCAGCACTTCACCATGGAAGAGGTCCCTCCCTCTTGCCATCAGAGCCATTCTGGGCAGCGACGGCAACATAGACCACGGCACTTAGACTGTGGTGCTTAGCCCCAAACACTTTCCACTGTTTTAAATGAACGCCAGCTGTGAAAGCCTTAGCTTGTTTAATCACCACTGGAGTGCAGTGGCGTTTCTACAGGGATGGCAAAGCTCTAAGTTTTGCAAGAAGCCTTACCTTGCAGTGGAAAGCACTCCTCTCCTGCACCGTCTTAGCCAATCTTGGCGTTGCTTACTGGCTACAGCCGCAAGGGAGAGGAGGAATTTACATGACAGGGTAAGGCTTCTTGCAAACCTTAGAGCTTTGCCATCCCTGTAGAAACGCCTCTGCTGGAGTGATGTGAATGGGTCGAGCCTAGGGTTGCCAGCTTACTTAAGCAGCACTTGCTTCTCTGTCTTTAACAGCCACGCAATCTGAGATGTTAGCAGGCGCGAGTCCTAATTTCCATGCCGTGGAAACTTGGCTTGCTGACTTCGCATTGGACCAGAAACAGCCTCAGGGCGCAATCCTAACCTGGAGTTGGGCCGGCACAGTTAGGTTAGCAAAGTTTGGCCGGTACAAGGGACATCGTAAAGTGAGTTTGGACCACTCTCAGAGTCAGGGAGGCCAGCACACAGATGTGCACTGACTTTGAGAGTGGTCCAAACACGTTTTATGGTGGCCCTGGTGCTGGCCAAACTTTGCTGGCCTAACGGTGCCTGCCTTGCTCCAGGTGAGGATTGCGCCCTCACACCATGGTTAAGGGCATGAGGCGGTCAGGTTAATTTTTTTCTGGTCAGTTGGCAACCCTGCTTGAGAGGATCAGCTGCAGCCACGGCTGGTGTGCTGTAGGGCCAGGCCAAGCTGGGCTGGGGGGCTACAGCTAGCAGGGCAGTGCACAGTCTACTAGCTATGGTCCCACCTAACAGAAAGGCTGACTACATCACTGCAGCAAAGAGCACTAAGAAAGAAATAGCTTTTTCCCTTTTCTCTCTGCCTCTTCTGGGGGAGGTCCTCGTTTCAGGGAGGTCAGCCCCATCCCTCGAGAGCCAGGGTCCGAATGCAGCAGTTTGCGGCCGGTAGTTATGGTTACAATGCATTGGAAGTTATTTTTGATACACACCTGCGACAGCAGCACACAGAAGTGTGCCTCAAGGTCGACCTCCTACTGGGGAAGGATCCCTCCCTCCCCTCCCCTCCCCTGCTAACCTTAGAAACAACAGCTTGCAAACAACAAACAGTTACCATGGTGACCACAGAATGTTAATTTGCAGCAGGTGGAGTACCAAAAAGGTGGAATGAGCCGATGACAGATTGGACGGCGTTGGTGCTCATAGACTTCCTCTTTAAGAAGGGGGTTAAGAAAGTGGTTCCCAAACTGGGGCTCCCTGGGGAGCCGGGGAAACCAGCCAGGGGAGTCGTGGGGTCCTCACAGAATACCCAGTGATGTCATGTAGGGGGTACGTGGGGGTACGCGAGTACCCGTTCCTAGGATTACGGCTGGCCCAGCCCATTCGCCCGCCCACTCGTCGACTCTGTCAGCGCTCTGCCCCGCCCCCTGCAACGTTTGAATTTCCTGCACGTTTGAGTTGCCTGGCAGCGAGCGGAGCGGAGCGGAGCGGAGCAAAGCAAGGGAGACCGACGGCGGCAGCAGCGTGAGCAGGTAGGCTGCCTGGGGCTCCCTCTCCCGAGGAGGCGCGGCGGTTCCTGGGGGCGGGGGATTTTGGAATTTGTCTCCAAAAGATGTTGGAATTGCTGAAATGAGCTGGTGGCTTTTTAAAACTTGCCTTGCCTTCCCAAGCCAGGCCAGGCCTTGCCTTGCCTTGCCTTGCCACTGAAAAATGAGCTGCTCAGGGGTTGCTCTCGAACACTTTTGGAACTGTTGGATCACTTTAACATGATGCCAGGCCTCCTTCACATGTTCTGGGGGTGCTGTGTTGAATCCTGTTGCAACTGTTGGGTCAGTTTAAAATAGTCTGAGGCCTCAAAAAGGGCTTTTTTCATGTCCCTTCCTGCCACGACATCACTTCCGGCTTACGACGTCACTTCCGGTGGGCGGGTCCCGACACGTGCCAATCAAAAGTGAGTACCTGTTCTCAAATCATGTAGATGACACCACAGAGAATACCTGCCACCCTAGCCAACATGTAAGATTGTAGCCCTCCAGTGCAAAGGTGGTGAGCTCCCATGCTGTGAAGCAGAGGGCGGGGGTTTGGGACAAGTCAAGGAGGGCTGAGAATGGCTGAACACCCTACACAACTACTGAAAGCTTCAGAAGAGCCCCACTAGGGGAGAAGAGCCCCACTAAGGTCCAGTGGTGGTCCACCAGGTGCCTCCAGGAAATAAAAAAAAATCCTAAAGTCAACACTCTACGCTTTGCTTGCTTCCCAATAAATAAAACAACTTTTTGGTGTCTTTAAGACATTTTCTAGAGATTAAAATAAACTACAGTACTTTTCCCATTTGGAAATAATACTGGAAATAATATGCAATAATACTGCTGCATAAATGGATAGAAAACCATTTCATGATTCAGAAAGTGCCCCGAATTAATTAAGCAGTTATAGATAGCTACGCTCACCCCAGACACAGGCAGCCAGAACCATCCAAAAAAAGAGGCATTCCCCTTCCTGCCACACACGGCGGAATGCCTCTTCCGTGAGCACCTGAAGCAGTGACATCACGAGTACATCCAGCCCTGTATTAATCTCTATCTCCTTTGATGGTCAGGAGGTCTCCAGCATCTTTCCCAGTTCTTCTGCTGCTGCTATATCACCTACCTAGTACACTTTTAAAGCTGTGCCAAGAGCAAATAAGTCACTGAGCATTTTAAAACAGAACCAACTCATGAAAAAAATGCTGTTAAGTTTCCCAATGGGTGGCCAGCAGTTAGGGACATCTGCTAAACCCACCTGGAATGCTGTTCAGGGGGTTTCTCTATAAGTCCTGGGTTGAGGACTCTACATTACCTACCTGCCCACATGGGCAAGGAGATGTCCTCTTTTGCCCTCTAGTGGCAAGGATGGGGAATTACCCTGCCAGAGTGATAGATGCTCAACTCGGAGCAATTTCTCTCTCTTGCAGCGATTTTTAACCAGTGTGCCGAGAAAGATCCACCGGTGTGCCGCAGGAGTTCGAAGCACAGCAGTTGAAAAATAGCTGAAAAACTCTTCTAGGTTCTGCAGCTCTATTTGAGGGCAACTGCCTATACTAATGGATTGTCTGTCCCCAGAGCTGGCAGAATAACCAGCATAATGTAGTAATTCATTATTACTACAGTTAAGAACATAGCATAAGAAGAGCCCTGCTGGATCAGGCCAAGGGCCATCTAATCCAGCTTCCTGTATATCACAGTGGTCCACCAGATGCCTCAGGGAGCACACAAGATACCTGCATCCTGTTGCTACTCCCCTGTACCTGGCATTCTGAAGTAGTCTACTACTAATGTAAGGAGGTTGCACAACCCATCATGGCCTATAGCCCATGATGGACTTTTCTAGTTGCCCTAGAAACAGAGATGCAAAACCCGGAAGAGTCTCCCAGAAGCCAGAAGTGACATCACGAGGTGGAGACCATAGAGAAGACCACAGAGTGCCATCAGAAGAAGAAAATGTTGAAAATCGCCAGTCGATTGAATTCCGACTTTACGTGATTACTCAGAAGTATGTCCCATTGCATTCAAGGGAGATTGCTCCACGTGTTCAGGATTGTGCTGTTACCAATATCTGTGTGGATAACGGAGATCTCAAGATTCAACCTGGTGAATCTTGTAATAGTGGGTAGCAGTGCTGTACAGGACTGCACTGGGGTTTTCTCTCACCTAGTCCAAAGGAAGGCGGCGGGTGGGGGGGAGTCTGCGTTGTAGTCTATTGTGTATTGAGTTCAGGAAATCACAGGAAATCAACAGTGCCTACACCAACTCATCAGGAGAGGTGTTGACAGGATTTGGCAGTGTCGCCTGATATCCTTGCACAGGAAAAACATCCCAACCTCAAGTGGAACTCTCTTAAGAGCAAAAAGTCATAAGAACATAAGAAGAGCCCTGCTGGATCAGGCCAAAGGCCCATCTAGTCCAGCACTGTATCTCACAGTGGCCCACCAGGTGCCCCAGGGAGGCATTAGACAACAAGATGCTTGCATCCTGTTGCTACTCCCTTGCACCCAGTATTCTGAAGTAGCCTACTACTAGTGTAAGGAGGCTACAACCCATCATTGCCTATAGCCCACAATGGATTTTTCTTCCATTCTTCCAGTCGTGGCTGAGGTTAAATTCTCACAGGCAGTGCAATCCTACCTGGGACGTAGCGTTGATGCACCAACGTTGTGTCAATGCTACGTCGTTAGCAGCGACATGGGAGCACCGATGCAGGCAGCTAGTTGTCTTGTGTATTCTCTGAGGCACCTGGTGGGCCACTGTGAGATGCAGGAAGCTTGACTAGATGGGCCTTTGGCCTGATCCAGCAAGGCTTTTCTTATGTTCTTATTATGATTACCTTGCCAAAGATACTCTCCACCTAGAAACCCAGATGTCAAGGCAAAGGGTTCCATCGCCAGACCAAGTCTGAGCCGTGAACCAGGCGGAGAACTACTCAGTCAATTCCCACCTAAGCCATGAACTCTTTGGGGTACCTGAGCCTGCCATCTTGGGGTGACATTTCTGGAAGGGTAGGATATAATCACATAGACAATGTTGACCTCTGGAAACGATGTATGTGAAGTGCTTCGAATAATTGGCATCCCTGTTGTTGAAATGTTGTTGGCTGGTGTGGAGCAAGTGGAGAGAGAGAGAGAGAGAGAGAGAGAGAGAGAGAGAGAGAGAGAGATCCCCCCTCTCATAATATTAGAACTGATGGTTATCCAAGGAGACTGAGGGCGCCATCCTAAACTGAGTTAGGCTGGCATAAACTAAGCCAGCAAAGTTTGGCCAGCACAAGGGATACCATAAAGTATGTTTGGACCACTCTCCGAGTCAGAGAGGCCAGCACACAGACATGAGCCATCCTCCCTCACTCCGAGAGTAGTCCAAACACACTTTACGGTGGGCCCTTGTGCTGGCCAAACTTTGCTGGCTTAGCTTATGCCAGCCTAACTCCAGTTTAGGATTGCGCTCTGATTGGCTGAAATAAAGAAAGACGAAAGGAAGTAACGTGGTCAGTATTATAGAAATTGACACCATGAGATACAGGAAGATGGGGTGATAGCAGTGGCCTAGCTATAGGGGGCAGTATAGATCCACAATGTGCTGTGTAAGCAGCCCTTCCCACTTGCCATTGGAGCCATTGGGCAGTGACGGCCCCTGCAGTAATTACCATGCCGACTAGCCATTTGGAGCCAACGTACCCTCTGTTTTGCTCAGCTGCTGGGAGTGTCTCCAAGGGTGTGTGTGTGACTGCTTGCAAAACCTAGTGCTGGAAACCCCCTCTAGATAGGCCTCTAGTGCCGCCATTCTGTAGCTATGCCACTCGATGACTACACTAGTTCAGCTATTAGTTCAGGAGTTCAGGGTTAGGCCTATTCAGAGAGGACGGTTCCTCCCTGGTTATTAGTCACAGTGGTGACGTGGAGCCTCCATAGCCAGAGGCAGCTTACCTGGAAGGGAGAGCGGCAGGGGAGGGCTATTGTCTTGATGCTTGTGGATTCCCCCTGGGGAACTGGATGATTTTGAAGTCCTTGAAGAGGCAGGACAAGGAAAAGCGTTGCTTTATAGTCCGCTACGGATAGCATTTCAATCGCAAACAATAAGGCCAGAAGGTTTCTCAACTGTTTTTGACAGTATGAGGTGTGCGTATTGGCAGGAAAGAAAATCCCCTACAGTCAGAGTACCAGAACTGGGTCATTTCCAAGATGGCAGCCTCAAAATGGGCAAAAAACACGCAAAAGTGCCCGTCCCAAGCCCAAAAAACGTCCAACCGCAGTTCTGGCAGCTGTTTTTCTCAGAGGGGGGTCCCTTGA
>JAJKFI010000104.1:2117737-2147182 GCA_029204185.1 Lerista edwardsae | reverse complement strand
TCAAGGGACCCCCCTCTGAGAAAAACAGCTGCCAGAACTGCGGTTGGACGTTTTTTGGGCTTGGGACGGGCACTTTTGCGTGTTTTTTGCCCATTTTGAGGCTGCCATCTTGGAAATGACCCAGTTCTGGTACTCTGACTGTAGGGGATTTTCTTTCCTGCCAATACGCACACCTCATACTGTCAAAAACAGTTGAGAAACCTTCTGGCCTTATTGTTTGCGATTTAGGCCTCTTTTTGGCATTACCGCAGCGGACTATTAGGCTCTTTGAATGTCGCCCGAATGAGGTGTGGACCTCAGTGAGGGGGACACAATCCAGACTGACACAACGACTAATGTGTAAGTAGCAGGCCTTGGTGGGTGGGGGTACCATATGTTCAAGGAGGTGATGGCCTGTTTGTGCTCTCTCTCCCCCCTCTCTTGCCTGCTCCCCCCTTTGTTGTAGTTAGTGCATGAGCTCCGCCTAGTGGTGGGAATATTGACTGCAAGCAAATCTGCGTACTGAAAAATGAAGCTTTTTGTTTCCAAGGCCTGGATTTCCAGATCTCTGCACACCTCTGTCAGTCTGCCCAACTTGCTCCTTCCAAACAGCTGTGGGCTTGAGAGATTCTTTATTTGGGAAACCTGGGAGAGAGTCTTCCAACCACGCAATTCCTCTAGGAGAAGGACAACTGCAGGGCGAGAGGCAGGGGTGATCTGTGCTGTCAGTAGCCCAGGCCTCTCCCGTTGGCAAGCCTGAAGATTCTCAGCCGAAACGACGAGAAGGTGCACCCTGCCGACATTCCAGTGGCAACAGGAGTTATCTAAGGCAGACGGAGGATTTAAGGGGCCTGCCAGAAACCAAAAGGAAGCTGTAGACAACGGTGGGAGGGAGGGAGGTATTGAGTGGCACCTGCCCCAAAGCAGACAAGTTTTTCCCTTGAGGACAAGAGAATTTCACACAAAGGAAATCCAAAGATACAGTCACCTCCACTGAGGAGCTGTCTTGCTGAAAAGGGATTTGAGTGACAGGAGGAAGTTGTGTAGAATGACCCTCTTCTCCATCCGCCCGTTTTGGTCAGGTGGCATCCACACTCCCAGGGCACAGGTTCACAGGCATTCTCGTAACTAGGCGGGCACCTCGATCGCCTCGAGCGGGGAATAGCCAGCAGGGCCCTGGTGTCAGGCTGCAGGTGGAGCACCAGAATGGTCCAAGGCAGAGAGCGAGAGAGAGGGAAGGGAGTGGGAAAGCCAAAGCAGCTGGGAAGGGATCTGGCCAGGTGAGACCAGGCCCACGGCCCAGTGGTCCACATCGCCCATCCTGGCTGGCAGCAGCTTGCCAGAGCCTCGGACTGTGGTCCTTCGACCTGCAACCCCCTGGCCAGGGACTTGGACACTGGCAAACTCCTATAGCTGAAGTCCTGTGACTTGCTACCAAGGGGACCCGAGTCCCAACAATAAATGACTGGGACTCGACTTGGGAACAAGAAGTGGTGACTTGAGACACAAGCCATTTTTGTGTCCGAGTTGCTCTCTCTCTCTCTGTGTGTGTTCTTACTTTAACCCCTCCCTGGTTCTTCTAAATTGTGCTGCAAGATCTCCTGGGCAATCTGGAAGCAGACACATTGACTGACAACAGCAGAGGGGGTGGGAGGGGCAGGATACAGGGGAGGGGTTCTGCCGTGGAGGGAAGGCTGAAGAGCCTGCCTTTCTTGCCTGGTGACTGCGCTGCGGCCAGTGGCTCCAAGCTGCCTGCAGAACGTCTTTGTTCATTGATCAGCTGGGCGATGGGGATCAGGCAGTTCCGGGTGCCTCCGTTCCCAGATGGGTTGTCTCCGTGCCTTGGACCTTTCTGGTGCTCCGCCTGCAGCGTGAACAACGTGCTCCGTAAGACGAGCCCTGCAATGTCTGGCCAACTGTTGCAGAGCGATGGCACCTCCATCAACGCACAGAGCAAAGGACCCTCCCGTCCAGCTTGCCAGGTGTTTCCAGGAGGGCGTGAGGGCAGTCATTTTTCCAGGGTGTTTGCCCTCAGCATATGGAGGTTCCTTTTAGCCCCCGATGGAGCAGCCCTGCTTCACAGATCTCTCAGCAACGTTGCACAGGAAGGAGTCAAGTTTTGGGTTCTTTGTAAGTGTAGGATTCAGAGTGCAATCCTAACCTGGAGTTAGGCCAGCACAGTTTGGCCAGCACCAGGGCCACCATAAAGTGAGTTTGAACCACTCTCAGAGCCAGGGAGGATGGCGCAGGCCTGGGTGCTGGCCTCTCTGACTCCGAGAGTGGTCCAAACATACGTTAACGGTGTCCCTTGTGCCAGCCAAACTTTGCTGGCCTAACAGTGCTGGCCTATTTCCAGGTGAGAATTGTGCCCTCAGCCTGTTGATGGCATTCCTAAAACTGCAGCACCCAATGTAGGGATGCTGAGCTTGGAAGGGTCTGCACCCCGAAGCATGTTCTTCGCCACTGAACTGGATGTCACCAATGATCGCTCTCAGCCAGAACACAAGTCTCCAGCTCTCTTCAGCAATGCTGCCTACCATCTCCTGCTTTCTTGTCCAGAGCAAATTCCGAAGTGATATCCCACCTCTTCCATCCTTTCCACAAGGCTCGTTTCACCCCCCACATCGTCACTCATAACCAACTGAAGTAGGTGTATCTTTATTGGCTCACACTCCTTTTCATTGTTATCATTGTTACTGCAGCGTTTGGGGCTCTTCAGTCGAGAAAAAAGGCGCCTGAAGGGGGACGTGATTTGAGACATACAGTACAAAGTTATGCATGAGATGGATAAAGTGATACAGGGATGCTCTTTTCCCTCTCTCACAACACCAGAACCAGGGAACGGCCACTAAAATTGAGTGTGGGAGAGTGAGAACGGATAAAAGGAAATACTTTTACCGAGAGGGTAATTAATCTGTGGAACTCCTTGCCACAGGAGGTGGTGATGGTGTTTGGCCTGGATGCCTTTAAAAGGGGATTGGACAGATTTCTGGAGTAAGTCTATTGTGGGCTATAGGCTATGATGGATGGTGCAACCTCCTTACATTAGTAGTAGGCTACTTCAAAATGCCAGGTGCAGGGAAATAGCAACAAGACGCAGACATCTTGTTGTCTTGTGTGCTCCCTGAGATATGTGGTGGGCCACTGTGAGATACAGGAAGGTGGACTACATGGGCCTTTGGCCTGATCCAGCAGAGCTCTTCTTATGTTATTACCCTTGCCTGCCTTCCATTCATTAGCTGCCCATTGTGAAAACTTAAGACTGTCGTGTCCTTCAGGAAAGGACCTGACTTTTCATATGTCTGCCATCAAATTGTCATCTCTATTGCCAGCACTGTCCGCAAAATAAAAGAAGCAAATGAGCTGCATTGCCAGGAAAAAAAAAAACCCCAACCACCTTCAGTTCACAAATCAGTAATAATAATAACAATTAAAATTGTTATGATCCACAATTACATGAAGTTTATACAAGTGCTTCTCAGAAAGGCTCCAAAATCACATTTCTGCGGCTGTGGATTTGAAGGGCTCCCATCCAATCCGCTCTACGTCCCAAGACAACGAAGGCTTGATAGCCCAATTACGCCACTATACTCTCAACAGCTGTAGATGAAGTCCATACAATAATAATTAGAGCGATTGTCCTCCTTCAGAATGAAGAGCAAACTGGAACTGGGTCTTTTTATTCGTAATCACCATTCTCTGTAATTGCAGATTGCCTCTTGTGATAATTATTGGTTTATGAACGGACAGATTTTTGCAACACATGCTATTTTCATATTTAATTGCTGCCTTCAAATATTTGGGTGGACTTTCGAGACTGGACTTTCCTCCAGTTCTAACCCTTCTGTTTTCCCCACAAAGGAGCAGGTGAGATTTGACATGTTGCCCAGCGGGCGAACTCATCCAAGGCCAGGGCTGCTATCGCTCACACGGCACACCGGTGACGCAGAACTTTGAACTTTTTATTACAAAAATATCTTGCAAGCAAAAACCAAAAACCAAAGAACAAACTTAAGGTGCCATTTGTACAAACAGTCATCCAATACATTTTTTGATCTGCAACAAATACATCCCAACTTCTTCGGGTTTTTCCCTCCTCCTGGTCCTGTGTTCCTTCTGGCAAAAGCTAGGTAGGGGGTGGTCTCCAAAACACCACTGGGCTGGCTCTGATCAGCTATATAAAGCTCTTTCAAGCCATGGTCCCATTGGATTTCCATGCATTCCCATTTAACACCACCTGGGGAGGTGGCAGCAGAGCTCGTTGCAACAAAGAAATTGTGCAGCCGGCATTAAATTCATGCCTTGATTAAGGGTCAAAAGGGGTGTCTGGGTAAACACAGAGCTGAGGCCAAAAATGGCCATGGAGTGTCTAGTTCCCACTTCCCCGTCTGTAACTGCTAGCAAGCTTACCAGTTCCCACATTTTCCTGACAGCAAAGGATGTGGTGCGAAGGCGGGAGAAACAAGAACACTGGGATGTACTGTAAAGTTGTGTGCGACGTGACAGAGGGTCAGTTCGACAACTCAGCAAGCGGCACGCATTTTGGGCAGCTTGTTTCTGCTGTAGCCACAATTTTCGATTGTAAGGTCTAGTTGAGCCTTGAGGGCGGTTTCAGCACCAGACAACCCTGCTCCCATTTTTAAAAGTGCATTCAGGCTGGGTCACACAGGAAGAGTGAAATGCCAGTCCAGGGCCTCTGCGTCTAGCACAACTTCCAGGACTGCCTTCGCGCACCCCCTTTCTCCTACCCAAGCGTTGGTGTGTCTGTGTCCCTTACAGAACATTAAAAAATGCCAACAGTGCCTCAAGTAGCCCCGAGTGTTTTTTTTTCCCACCCCACACGTTATAATTTGGAGACTGCCCCAGTGGGTCAAACACTGGGGTCTAGGTCTTCCTAGAAAGTGGAAATAAACATGGGCCGAACTGTTCACAGGTCTGACAAGGGGTCAGCCACACAAACCGTGTGATGCGGGCATGTTTCTGAGACACGGAATTTACCAGCACAAGCCTCTTTGAAATGTCGTGCGGAATCATTCAAGATTCGACCGGCCAAAAAACCTGCCGTGACTTGACCGTTTCCATTCTGGACCCTGAACTGTCCTGGGCCAACATTTCGGGAAGAAAACTGGGGTGACGTCACTTCTGCAACCCCGCCCTCTCCTTCCCGCGTTGCCGCTCCCTTTTACGTTTGCAAAATGCCAGTTAGTTCCTAAGTTGCGTTATAATAAAAGGAACACACATAGAGCCACCAAGATACAAAAACAAAAATAAACTGGAAGTTTGGTTACTGGCAGCAAAAATCACTGAGGGTTGGTTAGGACTTCTTGGTTGTGGGAAGCGGACGGCTTAAGATGTACTTCTTCCCTCAGCACTCTATTCTTTGCTTTTGTGCTTTTTTTCACACTAGTGCTAAGTACACAGTACTACACCCACTTACAAAGAACACACACAAATACTGGTATTTTTAGTTCTAACGGAGTCAACGGTTATAATGCTGAACAGTCACTACAGGTGGTACGATGGTGTCTTTTGGGGGAGTTCCGCCGGGGGGGGGCAGAACGGTGCTGCTCCTTCGCTCTGGTGGTCTTCCTCCTCACTCTGCATTTCAGGAATGAAAGAGGAGCAAGAAGGCCAGGAGCAGGCAAAGGAATCCCAATCGTGGATTGGGCCCAGAAAGAAATACTGAAAGGCAAAATGTGAGCCTTGGCCAGAGGAGTGGCTGGCTTCCTAAAGGGCAAAGAGAAACCAAAGGGCAATGGGTTGCCTATTTCTTCGGTCCCAGAGAGATGTTTCTCCTTCAAGTACAGCCAAGAGATGACCAGTAGGACACCTGGCCTGCTCTCTGTCATCTTGCCAAGCCCCCTGGCCCCGTCCCCCCTCGCTTTGCTAGCCCTGTGACCACCAGCCCAGTCCTCGCTAGCCCTGGCCACATTGCCTTGGGGGTAGTGCGCATTCACGATCCATGTTAAAATGCAGGATGGCCACCATCTAAGAAAGCAACAAACAACCCATGACAAAATCTCCATTACGTGACAGGCCAAAGGGTGGCGCTTCCCAGGTTGGCCAAGCGGTGGACAGAGATGGGTGGACATGCTGGGCTGTGCAGCGGACTCTGGGCTAGTTTGTTCCTGGTCATGCAAGCCGTCTTCGGACGCAGGGCTGGAGAAATGCCTGTGGCATGACCCACATGCACAAAGCACTTGCTCTCCGCAGGCCTCGGTTCTGTGGCTGACGTTTCGGTCCCGGTGAGCCAATCAGACTGGGGAGGGGGCTATGAAGAGGAGAGTGGGGAGGGTCAGGAACCAGTGAGATTCTTCCACACAGTCCCTAATTTTCCACGGCCCAAGGCAATCACACAGGCCGCAGCGGGCATCCAAGGCCTGCAACAGCAGAGACACTTTGGGATGGATTTTGTTTTGTAAAAAGTGTGTATGTGTGTGTGTTTAAAAGGAGAACACCACATCAAAAGGCTGTCTACACATTTGGCATTGCCAGGGGGAGGCCTGCGGACTAGGGGAGATGGCAAAGGTTGGAATCTGGGCCTCGGACTGGCGGCGGCATCTCAAAGAGGCACTGTCCCAAGACGTGTTGTCAGGGGAAAAGAAACCTGTGGGTTACAGCAATGCGAAGTGAGACAGACTTTCCATCTTGATCAGGAAAACAGGCTTTCTCCTCCCAGAGGCACCTGGGAAAGTGGGAGGTTCCTTTTCCCACATTCCACCCATCCCAGTTAAGAGTCTTGACAGTGAAAGTGTTGAACAGCTTCTTCCCATCCCACAGTTCACTGGGGATTGCTGCTGGAAGGCGTCCGAAGGTGGCACCTGAGACAAGTCCTGGTTGCCTTGAAGAGAAGCGGAGTGCAGAGAAGGACGGCCCTCCTGCACAACAGCAACTGCCCCAAATGCCATCGTACACCTCTCGCTCTGTGTGTGTGTGTTGTGTTGCTGAATTAAGAGAACAGCTATTGTTCCAGTGATAAGTGGTGTTAGATCCTCTGGGGGTCTCGGCCTCTCTCATCCACTTGGTAGCGGTGGAGGAAGAGGCACCATGAACTAGCCAAAAGGCCAGGAAGCAACAGTGTGTAGCACCATTTAGCTTCCTCCTCGACCTTGGCTACGCACGTCAAGTTCCACTTGAAGAAACTGCAGGAACCACAGCTCGGCAGGCAAATCCCGTTGTGCCTCCATTGAAACCCAGAGTCAGGCCGAGGCCAACAATCCCAGCCCAGCCAGGAGACATCAGGCATCCCTCCAAGAAGGCCCAGTGAGTGACGCAGAGCTGACGGCCGGAGCCAGAGATCACTTGCTCTGCACCTGCACGCTGGCGTATTCTGAGCTGACTTCCTCCGGCTTTGGGGCAGGTCTTTTGGGTGCTTTGCTCAGGTGCACCATGTCCAAGTCTGCATAGGTGACGTTCTCGTCATTGGCGGCCGGCTGACCAGCCTGGATGCTGGCGTATTCGGACGGCTGGCTGGCCTCGACTGCCTGGCGGGGGCTCTTCTTGGGAGCCTTTTCAAAGTTTAGGTCTGCATATGTGACGTTGTTGGGATCGGGTTCCTGAGGAGGAAGGGAGAAAGAAAGGGGAGGATGAATGAAAAGCCCAGCTGGATCAGCTCAGGAGTCTCCCTGGACCACCACAGCCTTTCTTACGGCAGCCACTTAGAAGCCCTGGGCCTGAAGGCAACAGCCCTCTCCCACGCTTGTCCTCAGTGGTGTCATCTACTCTCTTGCAGACGGAATGCTGGGTGGGACTTAGAGTGATTGGCAGCCCGTCAACTCACTTCCGCTTTCTTCGCGCGCCCCGCGCGGCTTTCCCTCGCCTCGGAGGGAGCGCCTGCTCGCCGGGGGGATGGGTGGGGGGCGCGCCGGGTGCCTGGGAGAGCAGGCGCCCCCTCCGAGGCGAGAGAAAGCCGCGCGGGGAGCGCGAAGAAAGCGGAAGTGAGTCGACGGGCTGTCGATCACTCTAAGTCCCACCCAGCGTTCCGTCTGCAAGAGAGTAGATGACACCACTGCTTGTCCTGCACCGTGGTGTTCTTGCAACGGCAAGCTCCCTGGGGCAAAGGCCCACCCCTTTAAAAGCATCGTGCACAGAGATGGCACTACTATTTGCCAAGACTATTACAAACGTAGGTGTCAAAGAGATGCACCTTTCTGGCCTGTCTACGACCTGCCCGTCTTCTACATGCAGGGATTCCAACTTCTCCTAAATGCATCGCTGAAACCTGAGCGGCCCAGCCCGGAACAGTTGTACCATATCAGCTGCTCGAGGCTGGCCAAGCTTGTGTCCGTGGCGGGCGGCCGCTTTGGGGTGCCCTTCGTCCCGAGTCTGTGGCTGCCCCCCGGAGCCCTCCATGGGCGTGACCTCCATCGATCCACTTCCCACACACTTGAGTGAGGAGAAGACAACCTGCCCGGCTAGTGTGCTTTGTTCAGAGGTTTTTGCAGTTTTTGCAAACCCAGACGTGCAGGACTTCCAGTTTTTTTTACAGGGTCCAGGTGAATGAAGGAGCTCTTTTCTTTGAAAAAAAATGGGAAGTCCTGCACTTCTGGGTTTGCAAAAACTGCGCGAGGAGCACGGCAAGGTCCCCCAGTGTGTGTGAGTGGCGGCAGGCAGTGTCCCAGGTCTTGTCGTCCTGGACCTGCTGGCGCACAATTGGCTGAAAGGAACAGAGAAGAAAGCCCCTTGGAAGTATGAATTCAGAATAATTTCTCATACATAAAGCAGTGGTATCATCGCACTGAGCTCTTGGCAGCTGAGATGAAATTACATCTCACTCCTCCATTGTCCCAAAGGGATGACATTTTCCCCATTCTGGAGCAGCTGCGTCGCTACGTGAGCGGCTACGAGGGCTGCAAGAAAACAGCCCCACGGAGGGTGGGGGGAGCTCGGTTTGCTCAGCAAAATCACACAATTGTGCCACACAAAAGAGAACCTCTAAAAATAAAACTGCACTAGGGTACTGTGCAGCTGGGCCTTTTCATAAGCCAGCTACACTTTGTGATTATTTTGCGAGGGAAAGAAATACATTTTTTTGTTATTGTGGCAGCCAGCGTTCTTATCGAAAGGGCAAACCTCCCTTCCTCCTCTCTGCATTTCTTACAATTCTGAGAAAAAGGCTCAGTTGTGATCATGGCATGATTCTAGCCCTTATTGTTAAGGGAGAAACTTCTGAAGACGTTAATGCAGCTGTTTGGTGGTTGGGGGTTCAGGCAGAGGCCCTAAAGAGCAGCTTGATCTCCTGAGAAATTCGCCATCCCTCCCTTTGCGCAAGTACTGTTGATTCAACATGAATCCACATAGTTAGGTATTTCAGGGTACAATTCTAACCTGGAGTTAGGCCAGCACAGTTAGGCCGGCAAAGTTTGGCCGGCACAAGGGACATCATAAAGTATGTTTGGACCACTCTCAAAGTCAGAGAGGTCAGCACACAGACGTGCGCCATCCTCCCTGACTCCGAGAGTGGTCCAAACGCACTTTACGGTGGCCCTTGTGCTGGCCAAACTTTGTTGGTCTAACTGTGCCGGCCTAACTCCAGGCTAGGATGGCACTCTCAGAAACTGTAAACAAGCTCTTGCAGTCTGCTAATTCTTGCATCTGTTCTGTTACTCCAAAGAAATTCTAGCAGATTTACCCAGACATGTCATGTAGCGGGTACACGGGGGTATGCGCGTATCCGTTCCTAGGATTAGGGCTGGCCCCGCCCATTCGCCCGCCCACTAGTCGACTCCGTTGGCGCTCCGCTCCGCCCCCTGCAATGTTTGAATTGCCTGCACGTTTGAGTTGCCTGCACGTTCTCAGAGCCAGGCAGGCAGGCAGGCAGCGGAGCGAGGGAGACCGACGGCGGCAGCAGCGTGAGCAGGTAGGCTGCCTGGAGCTCCCTCCCGAGGAGGCGCGGCGGTTCCTGGGGGCGGTTCCTGGGTTCCGGCTATGACCTCACCTCCAGTGGGCGGGCCCCAACACAAGTGCCAATCAAAAGTGAGTACCTGTTGCTAAATCATTTAAGTTGCCATTACTGGATTTACCTGATTTGTTCCTCCAGAAGCCTTCTCAGATTCATGTAGCCTAAAGAAGAAGAGAGAAAACAAAAGTATAACTGGAGAGAAAAAGCAACCTTCTCTGCATTCTGGCACCGTCTGCTTGTTCCACTGTGCCCAGGCCTCTTGGCTTTGCAAGGGAAAGGTATGAGAACGACAAGCCACCCTCGCGTTTCCCTTCCCAAGAGGACTTCCTGCATCTCGCCATTCACGTAAGCATTTGGGCTTTCAATCCCACCATGTGGCCTGCAGATGACAGCGAGGGAAGGAGAACCGAACAGCTGGCATTAAGCTCACCTGTGCTCAGAGACCAGGCTGCCTCCCAGGCTGCAACAGGTTACAACAGGCAGGGCTATGTTTGTGCTCCTGCACATTCACCCCAACGTGCGTCAGGTAAGAACAGCATCTACCCACCAGCTGAACGTTGCCCCCGTAGAGGCCCCTGTGGCAGTAGGTGTTGTGAAACGCAGTGATCTTTAAATGCCTCTGCCCTGATCCCTTTTCTCATTCCTGATCCTTTTATGATCTGTTCATCGTGTCCTGCATTTAGTTCTAAACTGCACTCCTGTACAAAGCCATGAAATGGACCTGGGCTAGCTGCTATCTGTCAGTCTCTGCTTCCTGAGAGGGTGGGTATGAGCAGAACAGCGAGGAGGTCTGGGGAAAGAAATGAGGTCCGCTACTGCAAGTTCCTTGCAGGAAGAATGGGACGAAAATGGAACAAGCCAACATTTTACTAAGTGCTTTTGGGCACCATCAGTGATGGGATCAGCTAACGACTCGGGGGGACGCTGGGCGGGCAGCAGGAAGTCTGGGTGAGACTTCCGGGTGATTGACAGCCCGTCCGTCTGGGTCTGCTGCCCGCCCGCCTGCCGCACGGGCTGCCCCAGGGTGGCGCGCCCCGCCGCTGCGCACCCTGGCACCTGGGGGCCCCCACATGTCCCCCCCGGCGAGCAGGCACCCCCTCCGAGGCCAAGGCAGCCCGTGTGGCGGACAGGCAGGCGGCAGACCCGGATGGACGGGCTGTCAATCACCCGGAAGTCCCGCCCAGCCTTCCTGCTGCCCGCCCAGCATTCCCCGAGTCGTTAGCTGATCCCATCACTGGGCACAACCCTAACTTGAAGTTAGGCTGGCCCAGGAATGTCACAAATGCACCGTAAAGCATGTTTGGACCACTCTCGGAGTCAGGGAGGACGGCACAAATCTCTATGGTGTGTTTTCAACACTTCCAGGTTAGGATTGCACCCCCAGTTGCACATGTGAGTACAAAAAGTGGTGAAGAGCCCAATCTCATGCAGCGTTCCGGCTCCATGACGCCGCTGGTTTAACAACAGGACAGCAGCTGACCAGGAAACGGGACCTCAACATAGTCTTTTTGGGTTGTCAAAAACCCAGTAATAAACTTGCACACCTTGATAAGTGGGAACACAGCACATTCCCCCATGTTATGTACTCTCCTTTGGGGGGGGGGAATAATGGCCTCATTTAGCCCTCTTCTCAACAAAAGGATTTGTGTGACTGCACTGTGTGCGCTCAATACACCCCAATAAATCTAATGATGTTTTCTGAAGAGGAGAAACCTTGACTGTGAAACAGCCAGGCTGAACTATTGTTCAATGAAATGAGCAGACGTAGCCAGCAAGGCATCGAAGCCAAGACCCCATTACACCAGACCGCCTTTTTACTTCTCACTGCCTTACTGATCAAAGCAGCAGCCCAGACTTACCTTACAGATGTAGAGTCTTTGCCTACAGGAAAGGGGAAAAAAAACACACTATTAGTTAGAACATCCATTTTTCCTGGGATGTAAGTAACCTGCAACATATACAGATTCTGCTGCTGATTTGGGAGTGTGAGGGAGTGGGGAGGAGAGACAATTGTGGCTCCTATAAGGAACACCTTACAGGTCTCCTGGAAAGGGTGGTCTTAACCAGCGGCGTCATGCAGCCAGAACGCTGGGCGGGAGGAACGGGTGAGCGGCAGCCTGCCCGTTGTGTACCGCTCCATTTCGCCGTCTTCCCCGCCCCCGGGGCGGGGAAGACGGCGAAATGGAGCGGTACACAACGGGCAGGCTGCCGCTCGCCCATTCCTCCCGCCCAGCGTTCCGGCTGCATGACACCGCTGGTCTTAACTCTGCCCCTTGTCCGAAGGCTTTGGGCCAGAAGTTTGGCAGTTTTTCCTGCAGCCCCCAAACCAGCTCCAGTCAAACTATATGTGGCTTAAAGCCCATTTGGACTTGTTTGTGACTAAATAAATAGCATCCGGATCAGGGCCTGGCACGAATTAGGACCAAGAGGGGAGAAAGGGGGGCTTTGTTCTGACCCACACCCTGGTCCTTCACACATGCAGTTTAAAAAAGCAAATGGGCTCACATCGGTGGCACTGAAAACATTTTTCCCTGTCAAACATGTCCCATTTTTCCCTGTCCAATTTTTCCCTGGCATTGGGGCCCCCAATATGGATCAAGACCATGGTGGGTGGCAGGACTAGAGATGTAAAATTTCTGGAAATTTTGAAGCTAGGAAAAACCCCCTGTTTTTTTTCTGTTTTTTTTCTGTTTTTTTCAGAAAAAAACAGAAATTTTCAGAAAAATTAAAAAAAATGCTCCATTAACACTTTTTTTTCCTTTTCCAGATTGAAAGTCTTTCTGTTACTTTGGGAACATAAAATGTGACTATGGACAATTTGACTTGGCATAAAATTATCACAACTAGCATATTAAAAATGTAGTGTATCCAAACGATTATTACAACAGAATTTACTGTTTTAATAATATTTACTTGCAGTTGTAACAAATGGAGCAACAATCTCCTGAACTGTTTACTAGTTTATGTGGAACAGACAAAAAACCTCCACAAAACAATTTTTTAAAATCCAGAAGTAACAATTATTCACATTTCCTCTTAAAATACGAGTATTAAATAAAAAAAAATCCATTCTCCTAAAAAGAATTGAAGAGGGGTGAACTCCACTGCAGGATTCAGCACATGCCCCATTGGCACAGCTATGTATTGGTTAGGATTGTACTCTAAGCCTTACAGTACCCTAAGCCTCCCCCTCCTAGAGGGGGGCAAAATGCTAAGATTGGCAGGAGTTTGAGCACCCATGTAAAGTGGCCCCTCCCCCTTGACTTCAGGGACATTAGCGGCTCGGGGAGCAAAGCCTTCAAGATGGCTCTCACAACTTCTATATGGTGTCCCCGCCTGGACTGAGGCTGCTAACCAAGATCTGGACCAAGTGGCAGCCTCCTTTTTCAGACGGATCTTAGGAATTCCCAATCTCATAAAACTTTCAACACTCACATTGGAATTAGGCACTCATCTCCCTACCACTGTCGCGCGGTCCCTCGCCTTTAAATTTTGCCTCCGCTTGCATTTAAATATCCCCCTGGAATCCTTTTTAAACGATCTATTAAAAGATGCATATACCTCCAAATGGTTCAAACTTATAGATTCAAAACTTTCATCATTAGACTTATCACCAGAGATTCTTGCTGACATCAGTTTACATAAAGCTCATTCCATCACCAAACGTAAGTTATGGGAGGCAGAATTTAGTCTACTCTCTTCCACTCTTAATCCTACCTGTTCTCCTCTTTTTTTTGCCCTCCCTCCTATATTCGGTCATCCTCCCAAATATTTTAGCTACTTAATTAATCACATTAAAAGAAGAGCGTTTATGTTAGCAAGATTCAACGTATTTCCCTCTGCAGTTCATTCTGGTAGATTCTCCAATACTCCTCACGACTGCAGATTATGTTCTTTTTGCGCTCAAGAACCAGATACAGTAGCCCATATTTTATTGTGCTGCCCGTTCTTTCAATCACTCCGTGATACCCATTCGAAATTCCTATTGTCCTCACTATCTGGTACTCCTAATGAAATTTTATCTGCCCTTCTGAGTGATGATATAGAGGACGTTACCAACACTGTTGCGGAATTTTTAGCTTCAATTCTTAAATGGAAACCCCTTTTCTAATTCTAATTCTCCTACCTTTTCACCCTGCTTCTTCCCCCTCCTGATTTTCTTAATGTGTACCCCTATTCTTCTATTACTGTCTGTATTATTGTATAATGTCAATAAAGGTTTCTCAACTCGTAGAAAGGAGTGGGACTGTTTCAATGAATGGGCATGAAATTTAATCAGAATCATTTTCTGAGCTGTAATTATCAATATCAGTTTCAGTCTCTGGTTCTGCAGCTACTTTGTTGCGTCTATAATTATCACAGTTTTCATGGACTTCTAAAAACTGAAGATTTGCCCGGATTGAAACAAGCTTCTCCACCCTTTCATATACTGTATCAGTTTATTTCTTGTTTTAGTGTGTTTCCAAACATAGACCAGATTCTTTCACGTGCTGCAGAGGATGGAGGAGTCTGAAGAAGGCGAGAAGCAAGAGGAGTCAGAAGCTGTGTTACAGATGTAAAATTTCCGGAAATTTTGAACTTCAAAAAAACCCACCAGTTTTTGCATTGGAGGGTTCAGTTTGTAACCTAGGACTTGCTTGTCCTCAGTGCACAGAAATTAGAATAATCTGATACCATACATATTTTTTAGAAATTATTTGGAAAATATTTGAACACCTTGTCTTAAAGTATTTTATTCATCATGTTCAAATAAAATATTCCATAATCAATTTTTTCTTTTTTCCATTTTTCGGAAAAAAACAAAAATGCTTCAGGGGAAAAAACGGAAGAAATCTGGTTTTTTTCTCCAAATTTTTCCTTTTTTTTTCCGGGCCTTCACATCTCTAGGCAGGACTGCAGCACCACAATGTTCCCCAGTCTGTGCGTTGTCCTACCTGGTTGCCAAGTTAAAAACAAGGCCCATCAGCCCTCATAAATGGGCTTAGAGCCAGTGATGGGATCAGCTAACGACTCGGGGGAACGCTGGGCGGGCAGCAGGAAGGCTGGGTGGGACTTCCGGGTGATTGACAGCCCGTCTGTCCGGGTCTGCTGCCCGTCTGCCTGCCGCACAGGCTGCCCCAGGATGGCGCACCCCGCCGCTGCGTGCCCTGGCACCCAGGGGCCCCCACCCATCCCCCCTGGCGAGCGGGCGCACCCTCTGAGGCCAGGGCAGCCCGTGTGGCGGGCGGGCAGGTGGCGGACCCAGACGGACGGGCTGTCAATCACCCAGAAGTCCCGCCTAGCCTTCCTGCTGCCCGCCCAGCGTTCCCCCGAGTCGTTAGCTGATCCCATCACTGCTTAGAGCCCAACCTTAACTTGGGGCGGGCGGGAAAGTGGCGGAACGCGGCGTGACGCAACGGGCGGACTGCCACTCAAAGGTAAGTCCCACCCAGCGTACCGGGTGAATGACGCAGCTGGGCGTGGGGCAAGACGCTCCCCTGCTCACGTAAGGTTCGCTGGTTATGGTGCCAGCGCCATTCCAGGGCTCTCAGTGTGGGGAGCAACCAGGACTGTAAGTGGGAAGATGCTCCTGGTGGCAAAACACTCTCGGGCTCTGGACTGGCTCTGCCCACCTAGCTTGGGCACTGGGCCCTTCCTGGGAGACTTCCTGTTTGGGCTGGGGCATTAGCTGGGCAACTCTCCCCTCCTGGTTCCGGTTCCTATCTTGGGATGTCTTCTAGCTCCACCTTCCTTGCACACAACCTCCCCCTCCCCCCACAATTATGCCAACTGTGCACACACAACAGCGTTCCTTTACCTTTGTTCTGCCTTGCTTTGATGAGGTAGATGACGGCAATCACCAGCACAACGAGGAGTGCGCAAACCAGCGCAACGACAATGAACAGTGTGGTATCGTCTGCGGAGAGATCCCATGTGACAGATTGGAGGGGGGGGGAATGGAAAGTTCCAGCTTCTACTAGACAAATGTCATTATGATCACACCCAAAGGCAGTCAGAACTTGTGTTTGGTGTGCAGAGTGCTCCAGGTTCCAGATACAAGATCGGTAGCGGAGAAAAACCTCAGCCCCAGACCTTGTGGATTAGATGAACCTGCGTCGCATGAATTTTATTCTGGCATCTCAGCTGTGCTCCAGTGAAGTTTAGGAAAGATGGCCTCCTACATTCTGGAGGTTTCTGCAGGCCCCAGGGCATCACAGAGTACAATGCCAGCCCGGGTGGGGGGTTCAATCATGCCAGGGCTAAAACCTTTGGCCAAACTGGCAGAAGGGAAAGAGTGCTATGGGGTGGTGGTGGAACCGCCATGCCCTTGCACATTTTAGGGGTGGTTAGCAGTAGCATATCCAGAGGAGTGCAGTGCACTAAGTATCGCAAGTACCGCTACGTTGCTGTTGCTGCCCCAGAATGGCTCTGACGGCGAGGGGGAGGGGCCTCTTAGCACGTTGAGGTACCTGCAACACTTAACATGCCACCCCCTACTGATGGGTACTGCAGTGGTTCTCAAACGTTTTAGCACCAGGACCCACTTTTTAGAATGACAGTCTATCTGGGACCCACCGAAAGTGATGTCATGGCCAGAAGTACCGTCATTGTGACACCAGAGCCTGCTGCTTTCCTGAGAATGCAGCAGTAAGTTGGGTTATTTCGCAGCCATTTCCCAAGAGCAAAGTGAGTCAGAAAGAAAAAAGCCTGTCTGCATCCTTGACACAGGCAAAACCATCTCTCTCCCTTTCTAGCATCCCATCTTCCCATATTTTCAATATGGCTGCTCTAGGTGCTTCACGACCCACCTGAAATTGGCTTGTGACCCACTGGTGGGTCTTGACCCACAGTTTAGGAACCACTGGGGTAGTGAATTTTGGTGCTAAGAAGGCAAGTCTCACTGGCACTCCCTCCGGCTATTCTTGGCTGCCGTCTGCCATGTTTCTTCTCCAAGTATCCCTTGGAATGATGTCATGTCACAGCACAGCATCTCTCCGGACATGATGGGGGAACCAAAATGGCAGCCACCAGGCAGGAGGAGCACTGGCCCATTCCACACCCTTGAATGTGTCTTCTCCATGTGCCACTATAGCCAAAATGGCTCCCTCCTGGCAATGGGGAATGGGATTTCACCTCAGCCGGAGTTTAAATATAAGCAACAGTCTTCTTGGGCCAACCTTGGGTCTGAAAACATTCCTGCTGTTCCACAAAGCAGCTGTAATGTGTGCAGAAAGGCTCCCAGGAAAGGTTTCCACATCACAAGTAGCCCTTCCTTATATGGGTGTGAAAACGCTGTTTGCAGTTGGCACTATTTCTGTCGTGAGCCTGGCATATATTACAGCTGCCCAGCACAACAGCTTCTGCCCAGCGGCAGCTTTCAGTGCTTCGGTGAGGAGGGTTTGCTACGCATCGGACAAAAGGGGGTTGGTTGATTCACACAGCCAAATTGGCAGGCAAAGGATGAGAGTTGAGCGAATCCCAGACAGGGTCACGCTTGGATTCAACCGAAAGGCCAACCAGGCTACGCTACAAGCTCTGGGCCTGTCGAAAGTCGTCAAAAGACCAGCATCACTCACACCCACACGACAGCAGTTGACCAACCCCCTCTGCCAAAAGTCTATTTGGACTGAGATGGGGGGGGGTGGCATAAAGAGAAAATGAACTCTGGGGAAATGGTTGTGCAAATGCGCCTTTACCTGGTCCGGTTGACCCGCTACTCCCATCTTTCTCCGAGGGGACCCCCACTTCCAGTGTGAGCTCTTCAGTCACTGGTGGCTGGGAATCATGCGCAACCCGGCAGGCAAACACCGTCTTGTTCCTGTCCAAGGAGGCCGTCACCGCCAGGGAATTCGTGAGGGTGAATGTCCCCGCTGGATTCTGGGTCAGGGAGCCGGCCCTTCCTCCCGCAGTCTCTTGGCCGTTCTCCAGCCAGACCAGACGAGTGTCGTTGGGGTAAAATCCTTCCGCACTGCAGGTGATGGTCACCGAGTCGTTCAGCGGGATGGGAAGTGCTGGGTGGGTTTCCAGGCGCACTTTGGGGGGCACTAGAGACCCAAAACAAATGGAATCCACATCAGGACCCAGAAGCGCATGCGGACGTCGTCTTTTCTGGACTACAGGCAGGTGGGAATAATATGTCTCTTACTTAATAGGTCAGACCTTGTTCAGAGCAGCACCCTAAGCTCATCAACACAAAGGTTGTCCAACTTTGTCCTTATTGTGCCCAGGTATCACAAACTAAGCTAGTTTGCTCAGCTTATTCTCTTTATAGCACTGAGGCTTCTGTAGAGCATGCTGTTTTGAGGCAACATCCAGCAAGTGCAAGTTTGCTAGTTGTTGTGGCACAGCAATGGGAGGGGTCACCCCTGTGCAAGGTTTGCCTTCTCAGAGCCCCTGCAGGCCAGAAGCTCAGTCCCGGTGCCAAACGAGGAGTCCAGGCCTCCTTTAGGGACCCCTCCCTCAAATGCAATATGCAGAAGAGCCAGCCCACTGCTTGGGCCCAGAATGCGCCACTTCCTGAACAAGATGGCTGCCGTTTTTGAGGGAGTTGCACAAGATGTGCACTTCCGGAAAGGCGCTTGGGCAGTTGCCCCGGCAACACACAAGGGAAGACGACAGAGTGGGCCTTGACTTCTGAGACAGCCTCACATTTGTGCTGTCATCTGGCAGAACCAGAGCCTCTATGCACAAGCTGCTTGGTGTGTGTGTGTGTGTGTGTGTGTGTGTGTGTGTGTGTGTGTGTGTGTGAGAGAGAGAGAGAGAGAGAGAGAGAGAGAGAGAGAGAGAGAGAGGAAATGATGCAGTCACTGAAGACACCAGCACCAACGTGACCTACATTTCAGACGTACATAGTTGGGCATGGCTGGCATAGGAAATTTTCACGGTCCGTAAGGCCACCTCCAGAAAGCTCTTAGGCTGACGTGTGTGGACAGAGTTACTTGCAACCCACCTGGGCCTGGACCTGCCCGGGGGACACACCTGGCCTCGTTCACAAACGGTGTGTGACTGTGTCCGACTTCCCTCTTATTTTAACGGATTGTTCTGACTCCAAAGGCAAACGGCCTCTGCGTTCTGCGCAAACACAGGCTCGCCACTGTGGCTGGAGGGTCTGCTTCCCACAGGGCCTGCCCACCCGTCCAGCTGGGCGAGCGGAGTTGGGCAGAAGCAGGGGAAGCAGTGAGCTGACAGGCACCCCACGCTGCCACCTGCCCCACCTTCATCTTGCTGGTTTTCCTTGGAGACTGAGGGAGGCAAAGAGGGGCGCAGCTTCCCTTCCCCTCTCCTGCGGCTGCTGAACATGGTGGCCACAGAGCCGGAGGAGAGAGTGGGGCTGGAGAGACAGTGGAGCTCCCGGGAGAGCGTCAAGAGCTGGCACCATGGCCTCCCTCCTCCTCCTCCTCCTCCTCCTCCGCCACTTGGGCAGGGAGGGTGCTGGGAGCAGTGGAGGTTGTGAGACCAGGCCGTGCAGGTGAAGTGGTGGATGATGACGGGGCGGCAGTGGCGATGAAGGGGGGCACGCAGGCACGAGTTAAGAATTGCTTTTTTAAGGAGGCCTCAGTTTGGGCCAATTTGACTTCTTTTGAACAGCCCCAGTGGATCAGGCCCATTGAGGCCCATCTAGTCCAGCTTCCTGCATCTCACACCAGATGCCCACCAGATGCCCCAGGGAGCACACAAGACAATAAGATGCCTGCATCCTGTTGCCACTCCCCTGCATCTGGCATTCTGAGGTAAATTCTGAGAGCGCAATCCAAAACTGGAGTTAGGCCGGCATAAGCTAAGCCAGCGAAGCCTGCCTGCATTCCATGGCCACTCCCTTGTATCTGGCATTCTGAGGTAAATTTCTGAGGTAAAATTCTGAGGTAAATAATAACTTGCAGCCAAATCTGGGCTTTAAGATTTGGAAGATTAAGAAGAGCCCTGCTGGATCAGGCCAAAGGCCCATCTAGTCCAGCATCCTGTATCTCACAGTGGCCCACCAAATGTCTCAGGGAGCACATGAGACAACCAGATACTTGTATCTCGCTGCCACTTCTCTGGCATTCTAAGGTAGCCTATTACCCTTGCACCACCCCCAAGGAAGACATCAGACCGCAGTTGGGGTTTAACTTTAGTAAGCACAAGTAATTTTAGTAAGCACCAGTTTTTAAGTCATGAAACATACTGAACCCAACCCATCCCTCCCTCGCCATTCTGGGGTAGGCAAAAAAAGTTCCATCCGTGGCCAATTTGGATGACAGAAAAAGATTCCTACCCGGCCCTCATGATGAGAGACTTCTTTGCTGGGCAAGTCATTGAGACGGAGGAATGGAAGAAGAGGAGACCCTGGCCACTCCCCCCCCCCCAAGAGGCCTTCCTGGCAAAAGACCCAGAATGCTCTCTGACCTCTGCTGGGCGCACTCCAGTGTGCTGTTCAGCGTGGCTCTGAATTGCCAGCAACCCCAACTGAAAGGGGCCATTTCTGCATACTGCAGACCCAGAGCAAGCCTTTGACAGTGTCCGTCACAGGGCTCCCAAATTATTCATGGCCTGAGCCTTCACCCCACACTGCCCCACAGGGCAATTAGGCAAGAGACTTTGGCCAACCAGGCGATCCCATTCAGCACAGAGATGGTCCAAGTTGTGGTTGCATTTGTTCCTCATTCCCCACCCCTCTGAAAAGAAGCATCAAGCTGGACGGTCCAGGCGTGATGCTACATCTCTGCCTTGCCCTGTCATGACTTGTTTTTTTAACACTGCCTCGGTCCAAAGCCCGTCTGGAGAGTCCACGGTTCTGACGAGCACAAGAATTTGCTTTTCGGACCAGTGGCCAACCAGCAACCCTGGAACGCTCACCAGCAGGAACCACCTGAGAGCACCACCCCAGCCTGGCCTTTGTTCCAGCGGCGTCATGCAGCCGGAACGCTAGGCGGGAGGAACGGGTGAGCGGCAGCCCACCCGTTGTGTACCGCTCCGTTTCGCCGTCTTCCCCGCCCATTGCGTACCGCTCCATTTCTCCATCTTCCCTGCCCGCGCGGGGGCGGGGAAGACGGTAAAACGGAGTGGTATGCAACGGGCGGGCTGCTGCTCACTCGTTTCTCCCGCCCAGTGTTCCGCTGCATGACACCGCTGCTTTGTTCCCATAATTCAAGAGCCCCCCAGCCTCTTCCTCCCTCTGCAGTGCTTCCCCTCCTGACCACCCCCCCGCCAGCCGCCCTACCTCGCAGGATGTCTCCGAGGCTGAACACCTGCTGCAGGGGACTCTTCAAGGTGCTGTGCTTGATCTGACAGGTCAGCTGGGACTTCACGTCCTTGTCCGTGAGCAGGACTTCCACAGTGCTGGCGGCCTGGTAGGAGGTGCTCGCTCCTTCTGGCAGCACAGTCGGAGGCGGAGCTGGGAGTTGGCGCCTGTCCTTGAACCAGGTGACGTCGATGCCTCGGGGTGCAAATCTGTCCGAGGTGCAGTTGAAAGTGGCTGAAGCCCCGGATGTTACCCTGCTACGGGGGCCGCTGATCGAGGGCTGGGACGGCGTGGCTGCAGAGGAAGTGGTGACATTGTCACAGGCGTCCTGCAAAGGCCCCCTTGCGAGCCCCGAGCCCTTCTTCCGACAAACTAGAGTGTGGTTGGTTTGCTCCAAAACTGAATCATGTTGGAAGCTTCAAGTCACCCTGAACCCAGAACTCAAATGTTCATTATTGGGGCCTGGAAAGAGCAGATCCACATGGGATTCCTTCAGCTTTCAAGTTACCAGAGTTACCTCTGCCTTTCTCTGAACAAAAAGGATGGATGGATCTGGTCAAGGTGGTCAAACTAGCCCTGGGTCTTGCTTTCAGGAATGCCTTCAGGAGGTCCCCCAGCAAGGCAGGAACACAACCGCCTTCTAATTCCCCTTCTCTCTGCTGTGTGGCAGCTGTGTGGCAGCAGTATTCCCAGATGCCCTGGTGCTGATAAACCGGTTCAGGGATGGGCAGTAGGCTGGAGAGTGGGAGTGGGAGCAAGGGGAATCTGCAGCAGATCTGCCAATATGCTGTCCCTTTTCCTGGCATTAGCTCCCTGGGGCCCCTCAGAGCAGTGGTGTCATCCTGGCGGAACGGCTCGGTATGCCGTTCTGCCAGTTCCGCGGACGGGCCCAGGCCGCGCCGCCTCTCCCGAAGACGGGCGAGCCGCTTCTGGGCCCGCCCGCCCGCCCACCCTCCCGCGCGTCTGAATTGCTCTGAAACGGAGTGATTCCAGGCGCAGGGAGGCGTGGCTGGCCTCCGCCATAGGGGCAGAGGGCTGCCAATCATCCGGGCGTTCCGGTTCCTGGAGCGCCCGGATGACGTCTCTGCCTCAGAGTCGTATCCGTTCCAAGCAGAACCATCAGGGAAGCAGAGTTTTACGCCACCACAAGGGTATGACAATTCCCTTGGAGGAGGTCTCCGTGACGCCCCTCCCCAGGATGCAGCTTGGAGGAGGGAGTTAGTTAGGATTGGGCTGTTACACCTCTCTCCATCTCTACCTGGTCCGTGGCTGGCCCGGAGCATGCAGCAGACGTGGCACCAACCCCACAGCACGCTTGGGCCAGCCCAGGATAGGATCGGGCTCTCAGTCTCCAAGTTCCTGGGACAAAAGGGGCAGGTTTCCCTCCTTGGCCACAGAGCTCAGCGGGCACTCACCTATCACAGACACCACAGTGCCCGTTCCCGATTTGTACTCCCTTTCTGGGTTTCCAGCCCTCAGCTTCACACAGTAATAGGTCCCGGCATCCTCCGGATGGATGTTGCTGATGCGGATGCTGAAGTCTTCTTCTCCCCCGGAAACGATCCTCGTCACCCGCGGGTTGCCTTGTGGCGCTTTGTCACTATAAATGGCTGGCTGGTTTCTGTCTGTGCCCTTGTACCACCTCACGCCTCCAGGTATAGAGAGTCCCATCAAGGTACAGTTCAGGGTGAGGGTCTCTCCTGCGGACAACAACAAGGGTCCTGGGGTCTGCCGCACTTCCAGGTCCTGACCTCTGGCACCTGCAGCAGAAGTGGAATGTCATTAATTCTAGGTCAGTGGTTCTCAAACCTTTTAGCACTGGGACCCACGTTTTAGAATGACAATCCATCCAGGACCCACCAAAATTGATATGGCTGGAAGTGTCATCCTTGTGATGCCAGAACCTGCTGCTTTCCTGAGAATGCAGCAATAAATTGGATAATTTCTCAGCAATTTTCCAATAGAAAGTGAATCAGAAAAAAAAGCCCATTTACAATCTTGACAAAAGCAAAACAACCCCCTTTCCAGCATCCCATCTTCCCATATTTTCAATATGCCTTCTCTAGGTGCTTTGGGACCCACCTGAAATTGGCTCATGACCCACTGGTGGGTCCCAACCCAAACCCACTTTTCTAGGTTGTCTTCAGAGTTTTGTATTATTGTGTCAAGTAAGATGCAATGCAGCTGCTCCCACTCCCTGACCTCCCCAGGACAGAAGTGCTTTTAATCGAAGTATTGCAGGAAGTACCCCTGCCCAGCCATTCCTAGAAAGCCAAATGCCTATTTAATACATGCCACACTTCCACTTCCACTGCCACAGATGTTTACTTCTTGGGAGAAAAGCTATGGCAAACCTAGACAACTTAATCAAAAGCCGAGACATCAACCTGCCAACAAAGGTTCGCATAGTCAAAGCGATGGTTTTCCCAGTAGCAATGTATGGCTGTGAGAGCTGGACCATAAGAAAGGCAGAGCGCCGAAGAATAGATGCTTTCGAATTATGGTGTTGGAGAAGACTCTTGCGAGTCCCCTGGACTGCAAGGAGATCCAATCGGTCAATCCTCCAGGAAGTCAAACCTGATTGCTCCCTGGAAGGACAAATTCTGAAGCTGAAGCTCAAGTACTTTGGCCACCTCATGAGAAGAGAGGACTCTTGAGAAAAGACCCTCCTGCTGGGAAAGATTGAAGGCAAAAGGAGAAGGGGGCGGCAGAGGATGAGATGGTTAGACAGTGTCACCGAAGCGATGAACATGAAATTGGGTGAACTCCGGAAGCTAGTGGAGGACAGGGAGGCCTGGTGTGCTGTGGTCCATGGGGTCGCAAAGAGTCGGACACGACTTAGCGACTGAACAACAACAACAACAACACTTCCACCATCTACTAAATGGAGCTTCATTGTGCATGTTGCCCCCCACTCACTAATACAAACAGAGGAAGGAGAGCTCATGCCCAACCAAGCCAAGTAACGCAGAATTGCTGCTACTTTGGGGTGGGGTTTCCCCCTTGCATTATGCCAAAATGATCATGCAAGAAAACAGGAAGCTCATGCAGAGCGGCATCCTTGAATGACACGACACTTGAGTAGATTCAGACAAACATATGTACAATAGTAGCCATACCCCCCAACCTCCCCCCCCCAAAAAAAACCAGCACAGTGCATTGTGGCCATATCTGAGTACAGAGTCTTTCATTTGTAGCATCCTGACATATGGCAAAACACCAGTTTTACCGCTTGGGCCGAACAATACGACACTTCTGTATTTTAAAATAAAATAAAAATAGATCTGTAGTGGTTCTGACACCGGATCTGGGCCTTGGCATTTCAGTGGAAGTTTCTCTTCTTCCTAAATACCATCAAATTGGAAGTTTCACCCGCCATTATTTCAACACAGCTCTAGTTACAACCTAATCTAGTTGCAAGTTGGGTGTTGCTTATTGCTTATTGTGTCCTGCCCATCTAATATCTTTGCCTAATTTTTATCATGTATAATAGAAACAGACTCACACAAACACATTGTAATGACAAATCTCTACATACAGAAAGACATTACTGCAGTGGTTCTCAAACCTTTTAGCACTGGGGCCTACTTTTCAAATTGACTGTCTGGGACCCACCAGGAGTGAGGTCATGGCTGGGAGTGCCGTCATTGTGACACCAGAGCCTGCTGCTTTCCTGAGAATGCAGCAAGAAGTTGGGATATTTCTCAGCTGTTTTCCAACAGCACAGAAAATCAGAAAGGGAAAAAAAAACCTTGTAAAACCTATTTACAACCTTGACACGAGCAAAACAACCCACAGCCCTCCTCTTGATGCCGATGCTTGAAGAAACGTCCACTGGAACAGGTAAGACATCCAAGGGACGTCCACTAAAATTGAGGGTTGGGAGTGTTAGAACAGTAATTAATCTATGGAACTCCTTGCCACAGGAGGTGGTGCTGGCATCTGGCCTAGGTGCCTTTAAAAGGGGATTGGACAGATTTCTGGAGGAAAAGTCCTTCGTGGGCCATGATGGGTGGTGCAACCTCCTTACGTTAGTAGTAGGCTACTTCAGAGAAAGCCAGGTGCAAGGGAGTAGGAACAGGATGCAGGCATCTTCTTGTCTCATGTGCTCTCTGAGGCATGTGGCGGGCCACTGTGAGATACAGGAAGCTGGACTACATGGGCCTTTGGCCTGCTCCAGCAGGGCTCTTCTTATGTTCTTATGTGAAGAACCAGGCAGCCTAGGGACTGGGGAAGGGCGGGGAGGGGGTGTAACAAGGTGTGGGGAGATCAGATCAGGTCCCAAGAGGGGGGTGGGATAGGCGCACGCTGAATCCTATCCCTCTGCACAGGCCTGAGAAGCTGAGTAGCTGGCACAGATCCAAGTAGCCCAATTGGGCAAGCTGGGGCTTTAAGGGGACGAATGTCTCCTTTCCTTGACATGACCTCCAGCCAGCTCAATCCTCACTTAGGAAGCAGCAAGGCCATGCTGGGCTCACTGCATCAGCACAGGTTAGGATTGGGCTGCCTGCTCACTTCTTAATACGGTTTCCTTTACTCCCCAGGGTTTGAATGTATACACACAAATGGAGATGAATTCAACTGCTCTGAGCCCAGCACATACAAATTGCTCTGAGTATATTGTTCAGCACAAAATTTTTATACATCTTAATTGCAGGTAAGTGTACACTTTTACTGTCTATCACTTTAAGCAGTCTGTTTTCTCACTGGGTAATGGATGTTCATATTCCACAATTAGGCCTTTTAAAAATACATCTTTTCCAAGGAGTCACATGGGCTTTGCTAATGCAACCCGTCTTCTCACCTTTCTGAGATGAAGGATGGAAACAACAGGTGCGTAGGAAAGAAATATTTTCCCGGTTTGGTGCAGAATTCACACCTGTACGTTTGAGGCTGGCACCTGAGTGTATTATACCAACTTTCTTTAGACAACTCTCAAATGTAGCAGTGTGAATTTGAAGTGCTGGAACACGATGCCCAAGCTTGGTGAAGCCAAATAGTTGAACGGAATCTGGAATTTATTAAAAGTGATTGTCTTAGTCCAGCACGGTGTCTTTCGTAGTGGCTGCTGCTGCTGGAGTTCTGCATTTTGTTTAGATTGTGAGCCCTTTTGGGACAGGGAGCCGTTTAACCTTATTTTTTTGCCTGTAACCGCTTTGTGAACTTTGTGTTGAAAAGCGGTATATAAATACTGTTTGCTTGCTTGCTTCCTTAGCAGCGGATGGAAGTTCTGCTCCAGACTGGCAAATGACCTGTGCGTACTGGAAGCTGCTACTTTTATCACACCACCAAGTGAGGGCGCAATCCTAACCTGGAGTGAGGCTGGCACAGTTAGGCCAGCAAAATTTGGCTGGCACAAGGGCCACCGTAAAGTGCGTTTGGACTACTCTCAGAGTCAGGGAGGATGGCACATGTCTGTGCGCTGGCCTCTCTGACTCCAGTGGTGTCATTCAAATGATTTAGGAACAGGAACTCACTTTTGATTGGCACTTGTCGGGAATCCGGAACCAGCCATGGAGCCCATTAGGATCCGGAATGCCCGTTCTGGTCCGTTCCCCCTGAATGACATCACTGGTCCAAACGAACTTTACAATGTACCTTGTCCTGATCAAACTTTGCTGGCCTAACTGTTCCGGCCTCACTCCAGGTTAGGATTGCACTCTCAGTTTTGCTAGAAACAAGCAGTCGTTCAGGATAATAACTTTGGACTGAACTTTTAACAGATTTTTGTGTGTTTCTCTCACATCCTCATAGCTCTTTCTAAAAATATTTTCAGTGCAACACATGTTGCATATTTTTGGACTCTGTTTTGTACATTGCAATGAGAACCGAAAAGCGCTGCTAGCAGGCACCTAAAACCTTGGAAACGGTTTCCCACATCTGGGAATGCTCTCTTCTTCAAGATCTACATGTCAGCTGTATGCGTATAACATCATGGGGGTCACGCTAGGTGAAGGAGCTGCAAATGAGCAGTTTACACACTGACAGTGTAATTGCTTGAACATTTCTTTTTATTACATTATTTCCTTGTATGCTACCAAAAACATACAAGAAATAGTTCACAGCTGTCTCCCTATTACCACCACGACAGCCTTGGAAAGCGGCCAATTCCATAGAGGAGCAACAGAAACACAGTGTTTTTTTGTTTTTTTTATCACCAACCTTTGAACAGGGGACATGGAATCTCTTCTGTCGGCGATGTCTCCGATACTCCCAGGTTGCCACCCTAGGAGTTCTCCCACTGATCCAAATGTCCAGGAATCTCTATAAGCCAATGGTTTCCAAACTGTTCCAACTGGTGGCTCACTTGACCTACTGAGGCCACCAGCCTTAGCTTCCCATTAGAGCTATAATCCTATACATTGTATAGAGTGGCAGCGTTTTTTGCAATGATTCCGCAGCTCCCCTGACTGATTTCTGCAGCTCCCTGGGGAGCCAAGGCTCAGTTTGGGAGCCATGGCTATAAACAGTTGCCACTGACTTTGGCAACTGGTTTTTGCACAGAGTGTGACCTTGTGTTTGGAAAACCTTGCAGATCTGAAAAAACAGGCAATGGGCAGAGAGAACCAAGTAGGGGAGGGTCTGACTCAGCTTCTCCAGTTTGTTTCTTTGTTTGGACTTAGTTTTCAATCTCAGAATTAGTCTTAACTAGAAAAAGTTGGGTTGTTAAGCACATTTCAGTCTCCTTTATGGCTATGCATGCTTACTCATTCCTTATGTCAGAAGTAGGCTATTTCAGAATGCCAGGGGGCAAAGGACTGTCAAGAGGATGCAGGCATCTTGTTGTCTCGTGTGCTCCCTGAGGGACACTGTGAGATACAGGAAGCTGGACTAGATGGGCCTTTGGCTTTATCCAGCAGGCTCTTCTTATGTCCTTAAAACCCATTTCCTGCCATAGGCCCAGATTGGGTTGCAAGTTATTATAGCTCCCTCCCCGCAGACAGGATATAATAGCAAATTCTGTTTTTTCTCTCTACCTACCATAATTTACCTCAGAATGCCAGGTGCATGGGAGTGGCAACACGATGCAGGTATCTTGTCTTGAGTGCTCTCTGAGGCATCTGGTGGGCCACTGTGAGCTACAGGAAGCTGGATTAGATGGGCATTGGCCTGATCCAGTGGAGCTGTTCCTATGTTCCTATGAGTACATGTCTGAAGGGGAGCGTCTGGTTCAGGTGGCTGTCAAAGAGAAATGCTGTGGAGGATCTTGACTGGCCACCAGTGTGTTTACCTCAGAATTTACCTCAGAAAGAGGTGAAAGGGACTGGCAACAGGATGCAGGGATCTTATCATCTTGTGCGCGCCCTAAGGCATCTGGTGGGCCACTGTGAGATACAGGAAGCTGGACTAGAAGGGCTTTTGGCCTGATCCAGCAGGGCTCTTCTTATATAAGTATCATTGATTTCAACAGCGTTTAATCCCAGGGAAGTGAGCACAGGATTGCAAAATTATAAAAATATCCTAAGAAGTCCATGTTTGTAGTAATGACCAGCAGAACAGCAATTTTCATCCAGTGTGCCGTTGTGCATGGGTGTGCTGTGAATGATCTTCAAGTGTGCTGTAGAATTTGGGGAAGGGTTATTTATTAATAGGGCCATGGGGGGGGGGGCTCCGGCCCCCACCTGCAATGCAGTGTGCCTAATCAATTGTCAAAAAGCAACGGTGTGCCTTCACCATCTTAGTGCCTTTTCAGTGTGGCATGAGATGAAATAGATTGAAAATCACTGCAGTAAGAAGTACAGTCATGTTGGAATCCAGCACAGAATTTTTTGGTCCATTCTGAGAACCATAACTAAAGGATCTTACAGGCCAAAGATCTAACTGGCTTCACCATAAATAACAATAAAGCCAAGAAAGAAGTATTGTTTTTCCTAACCCTTTTAGACAGAGTTTCAGGGCGCGTTCCAGCGCAGCGCTGGAATGATGAGGCCGGCCAGACAGCGCCATATCCAGCGCTGTGTAGGGGAGGATACTCCGGTAAGGCTCCAGCCTCCTCGATGTGCTCCTCGGATCTGCGCCTTCTAAATGCTCCCTTGCCGCAGGGAGGCTCCAGCCTGTCATAAGCAGCGCTGGATATGGTGCTGGCCTGTGGGCCTCGCCAGTCCCGCATTGCCTAGGATTGCGCCATCAGAGTCAGACCAGAGGGTGAATCAAATGCAAAAGTATTTCCTACTCATCCTGGAAGCAGCTCTCCAAAGGCCTCCGGCCAGGTTCGTACCACCCCCACCCTTCTAACTGGAGATTGAACCCTTCTATGTGGGAAACCCTGCGCTGAGCCAATGAGCAGGCTTTTCCCAAAGGATAGAACATCCCACCTGGAGAGAGAGAGAGAGAGAGAGAGAGAGAGAGAGAGAGAGAGAGAGAG
>JAJKFI010000104.1:2074397-2115997 GCA_029204185.1 Lerista edwardsae | reverse complement strand
CTTTCTTTCTTTCTTTCTTTCTTTCTTTCTTTCTTTCTTTCTTTCTTACCACATTAATGGATCTCAAAATATTACGGCATTCACTCCCGTTGAGATCAGTTGTGGCAAGAGCTCTACGGATTCCATCGCAATGCATTCTGGGGCAACACTGGGAAAAGGAGGAGTCTCAGAACAGTAGCGTTGCGGGGGGGGGAGGAAATGTCCCAGATGGCGCACTGCTTCAGCGGGAGGAGGGCAGCGGCAAGGCAACTTGCCACTAATCTGAAAGGGTTAGTGTTGTTTGGCCCGCCTGCCCTCCCTTGCCCCTATCAGGCTCTGAAATGGAGCCTGAGATGGTGGGGGACATTTAAGTGAGGGGTAAAAGGGTGGGAAGTTGGGGCGGGGGGCGCCGAGCATCGATCCGGCCCAGGAGCGGAGCATGGGCTGGGCATGCCACTGTCTCGAAGCAACCAGGAAGAGGGCGGCCTGCAGCCCTGAAAATGCAGTGGTTTCACTGCACTAACGTAAACGAGCTACTTTTAGGATTCTGATTCACTTACACTATCTTTTGAAGGGCACAATCCTAACCTGAAGTTAGGCCGACACAGTCAGAGAGACCAGCACACAGACGTGCGCCATCCCCCCTGACTTAGAGAGGGGTCCAAACGTGTTTTACGGTGGCCCTTGTGCAGGCCAAACTGTGCCGACCTAACTCCAGGTGAGGATTGCGCCGTAAATAGCGTCCCAGATATCCACGAAACTACGGATAACCGAAAACACAAATACAGAATCTGGGGATACAAGGGTACACCTATATTATCATTTTATAAACAGTTTGCAGCAGCAAATATTGCATGGATCCACATGCAGAACTCTTTGGTAGTAACCAAAGCATTCTGTTTGTGGAGCATCCCTGTAATGCTAACTGCTACAGATTTAATCAAATGATGCAACAGGAAACTCAAATGCAGAACAAACGTTATGTAACTTTTGCCACAGTACATCTCAAAAAGTCAGCTGTCTGAGGTTTTGCTATTCTGCTGCTGGTGTCCCCCAGTTCTGCTTCCTTCCCTGCACCCCGGCATAGCATGTTTGGCTATTAACCCTATTAGGAGTTTTACTTGAGAATGTTTGTGAATATTCCATGGCATCACGTCTGATTGGGAAAGGGAGGCTTGCAGACCAGCTGGTCACGGACTGTTTCTAGTCTAAATGCAAAGCATGACTGAAGAGCAGAATATAGTATACATTCAAGTAAAGTGATGCTTGCCAGACTTGCAAAGTGTGCCAATCCTGTTCGGGACTGATCTTCCACCTCCTTGTTTGCTTTTCGTTTTCATCTCAAGTGCTGCCAAGTATTTCTTTTCTACTCAGAGGCTGTCCCAAACACTAATTGGAAATTAAGTGTTGCAAGCGCTGAGCTGCTAGATCAAACCAAAGGCCTTGCAAGAGCTCAGTGTGTTTAATTAAGATAAACAAGATAAGCTTCGCCAGAAGATTAGCACTTAAAGGCAGGACAAAAAAAAGCATTCATATCAGTCCACATTTCAATCTCTCTCTCTCTCTCAAAAAAAAGCATATGAAGCAGTTTTACGTTTTGGCTTTAATATATATCTAAGACCACAAGCTGGTAAAAGCTTGTCAGTATCAAGCTTTTTGTTGCTCTAAGAAAGTGTGAGCAGGCCCACTTGACGCTTGTGTGGTCTTCTCTTTTTTAAACCAGAACCCCCTTGGTTCTCCACCGTGTTCTAATTTTTCAAAGCAAGAGTGCATACTTGCGATCTCTCACCAGTGATGGCATCAGAAGGAATGGCCAGAAGGCAAGCACCCGCCCCCAGCAGGCTGGTGTGTCCCTCCCAGAATTGTTTCATGCACAGCCATGGAATCCTGCTTATTTTCCTCTTCCTCCCCTGCCCCCCCCCAGTTGTGCTCTCAGCTTGGAGGGTAATGACAGGGCGATGGATGCGAGAGGGTGGGAAGGTGGTGACAAGGCACGGATGGCTCATCCTGTGGACGAGCTGACTATCCGCCCCTTCTGTCATGTTTTAATCCTGCCAGAGAAAGTGATAACTTGGCTGGAAGAGAATGACACTTTCCGTGAACAAACAAACAGCTCCCAATTATTGTCTTGAAGCTCCATATGCTGGTAGACAACAAAAGGATGAGCTGCATTTATGTCCAAATACGCCTCTCCTCCTCCCTTGGAGGGCTCTTGCAAAAGGCCAAGTCAGGGTGTGTGCAGTAGTTAGTTTTCCCCATCTCGGGTTGCCATTTGCCAGTTTCCCAACTCCAGGCAGCCTAATTTGCATATCACGGAAATTGACTAAGGACGCCATTTATACCCCTTAAACGTGGCCGGGTCCAGTCGCTTCGAGTCGGTTCCTGTAACGATTGCAGCAATGCTGTTGTTGGCTCCTTGTTAACAGGGCAGAGGAGCTTAATAATGGAGTATCTGCTATGCAAGGCCCCTAGTTCAATCCCTGGCAGGTTCTACAGGTACAGCAGAGAAAGATTCTCCCTGAAACACAGGACAGCAGATGTCTGCCCATGTTGAGCAGATGGCCCGGTTCAGAATAAGGCAGCTTCTTATGTACTTTCCTAACAACAACATCACCACCACCACCACCACAGCCCCAGTTAGCAGCACCTGATCACTCTATTGGCAAAGACGATGCCCAAGCAGAAGGTATACTGAAGATCATTCATGGCAGTATTTCCATTACTGATTTTCAACCGGAGTGCCATGAAAAGTCCACAAGTGGGAGTTTGGAGGATAGCAGCTGCAAATCAATGGAAAATCTCTTCTGGGATTTGCGATTCCACTTTCTGGAGCAACAAATTCTCTATCCCTCCTCCTCTGTGGCTCTACCAGTGGAGGAGAAAGGACAGACCATTCATTACTATGGACATTTGCCCTAGAAACAGAATAGCAGAACCTGGATGAGTCTCCCAGAAGGCGGAAGTGACATCGTAAGAGGAAGACCACAGAGATCAAAAGAAAAACATTGGCTTTACATGGCGAATGCTAACCTTAGCATGTAACACCATGCCACCACAACTTGTTTTGACTTAAACCAAAAGTCATAGCCAAGATGCCACAAAAGCAAGCGGGCTTATGTACAGTGACAGTGCGCTAATGGGGACTCAGCAGCACTGAACACTGTGGGACTTACTGCAGTCTAAAGGGGAGGAAGACTGTGATGAGACTGACGGGGCTGTGTGTGTGTGTGTGTGTGTGTGTGTGTGTGTGTGTGTGTGTGTGTTGGTTCAAATCCCTGTTCAGCCACAAAGCCTACAGCATGCCCTTGGGCCTGTCATGCTCTCTCAGCCTACCCCACCTTACTCATTACTATGGGTTAGGGGGCCGGACAACCATGTACGCTGCCTTGAGCAATTCAGAAGAAGGAGGAAGGACAATGTCAATAACAAATAGCGAGAGACTAGAACACCTGTGAAGTACTTGACACTTCAACTTACAGGTGGGGGTCCTGTATCCACAGTTTCACTTATCCCCTTATCAGGGCCCCCCTTATTTTACTTTGGGTTGCTAAAAAATCTTCTTGCTTAGGGGCCGGGGGAAGCATGAACCTATCTCCCACAGATACTGGTGTTGCCGAAAATTGGCTTAAAATGGTTTCTATCACAGGGAAAGCATTTAAAAAGGCAAACCACCAAACGAGAGAGTATGAGGATCATCTTTATTACACCTGCGCAGGTGGGCCAATCTCCCTGCCCCACTTGGCAGGCAGAGAAAAAGGCAAAGGCATACAATTCTAAATCATCTTTATATCCCCCCCCCCAAGCTGCTGCTTGGTGGAAAATTACTACACGGGGCTGGAACATGAGAAGCCCCCTGTCAATTTGGCCTTGAGAATATGCTGTGGCCATTCCGATAAGGGAGGAAGCTCTGCTGGCTTGAACTAGTTCCCTATCTATTGTGCAGGGCTAGCGGCACTGGATAGAGAAGGTTACAGGCGGGGGCAAGTGAGTGAAAACAATGAGAGCAAAGAGAGGAACAGTTACATACTTTAGCAGTTTTAGACAAGTGACTAAGCAAAAGACTTAAGATGGCTGCACTTTGGTTCGACGGCAACACCTGGACATGCCTGTATTGCTCCAAGTAGCTAAATACAGTGAAGGAAAATGAATGGGGGAAAGGTATTTTTCCATCAAAAGCCACTGATGAGTTTGTACATCTGCATTTGTAATTCTCTCCACACATTACTTTTTTCCTTTGAAGTGTACCCCTAATATATATATCTATATATATCAAGTGTGAATGCGAAAACCGGGTGTTTTCAAAACAGAAGCATCACACGAGTAAATCAGAGCGCTAGGCTTGCCTATGGCTGGCAGTGGAGTACTCACTATACAGTACTCAGCAGCAAACTCTAATTTGTTGCTGTATAATGTGTGAAAAGGCCCTTTAAATAATAAAAAACACTCTCTTGTTTTGACAGTTCTTCCGAGCACTATAAAGCTACAAGGAAATTGTGTTCATTTGAATCTTCTAGAGGGTTACAGCAAATTTGCTGAGATATTCGCTTTCTTTCCAAGACTGCAGAGATCAGAGCAGGCTGCCTGTAGATTCATTATTAATAAGTCAATTAAGCCTGGATGAAGTGATCATTATTAATGACTTAAAGAACTTTGCTCGCAACACAGACCATCAGCCAGTCTGAAAGTTCCACAGCACTTTTCCTTTCAATCACTGATTTAAAGGAAGGAAGAACACTCCTAGGCTATTGAAATTCCATTTTAAATCTGGCCTGCAACCATTCTCTGCCAATGCTGAGGCTGCACGATGGAATTGGGGTGGACTTTACAAGTACAGTGGCAAAGGATGTGCTCAGCATGCAGAAGGGCCTGAGTTCAAACCTTATGCTCAGGAATGAAGTAGCAAGTGAAGATTTTTATCTGCCAGAGGCCCTGGAGAAATTCTGCTAACCAGAGGAGATCACACCAGTCTCCATGCCCCAATTGCCACTCCATAATGAAGGACCTGGCATAGGCTGGACTGCCAAGCTGTGGTGCCAAGATGGTAGCTGAAGTCAGAGCCAAAGAAAGGATTTTAAAAAGGAAGCAAAAATGGCTTTCAACCAGTGATGTCATGCAGGGGGTACGCGGGGGTACGCGAGTACCGGTTTCTAGGATTACAGCTGGCCCCGCCCATTCACCCGCCCACTCATCGACTCCGCCCCCTGCAACATTTGAATTTCCTGCACGTTTGAGTTGCCTGCATGTTCTGAGAGCCAGGAAGGCAGCGAGCGGACCCTTGCCTTGCCTTGCCACTGAAAAATGAGCTGCTCTGGAGTTTTGGAACTGTTGGGTCACTTTAACATGATGCCAGGCCTCCTTAACATGTTCTGGGGGTGCTGTGGAATACTGTTGCAACTGCTGGGTCAGTTTGAAATTGTCTGAGGCCTCAAAAAGGGCTTTTTTCATGTCCCTTCCTGCCACAACCTCACTTCCGGCTTATGACGTCACTTCCGGTGGGCGGGTCCCGACACGTGCCAATCAAAAGTGAGTACCTGTTCTTAAATCATTTAGATGACACCACTGCTTTCAACCCTAGGAAAAAAATAACAAAAGCAACATGTGTTGTCATTTAGAAAACAGAAAAAAAACCCCACAAAACGTGAGACCCAGCTGACTTGACGAATTAATTTTGGCATGACCTGTCAGCCTTGTCACACCAATAGCATTATTGAATCGGAATTGAGCAAGATTTATATTGATGTCATAGCTCAAGGTTACAGCTTTATATTAAGGGTCATGCGTGGTGGTGCTCTGCTCAACCGACAACCATAAAAGACTTCTGAGAAACGTGACGTGGGGCAAAATGGAAGAGGTCTGGGGGTCTCTGGGGCCAAGAATGGCTGTGGTGGGAACACCGCAAAACCACTCCTTCTGCAGGTTTAGTAGGGTTTTGCCAACTGGGAGTTCTGAAGCTGCCTGAGAACAAACAGTTCTGGGAATTCAGGAGTGTCATTCATATGTCTCGCTAAAGAAAAGTATAGAACAGAAATATGAACAGGTATGCAAATAGTAGACTCCCAAATGCAAATATTAGCCTGCTAAACAACAGGAGGCTCAGCCACAACTCTGGGGATAGGAGCCAATTGGGGCTCTTCAGTCTAAAAAGAGACATATAAAATTATGCATGGGGTGGATAGACTGGATAGAGGGATGTTCTTTCCCTTTCACACAACACCAGAACCAGGGGGCATCCACTAAAATAGGGTGATGGGAGAATTAGAACAGACAAAAGGAAAAATTTCTTCACTCAGCAAGAAATTAATCTGTGAAACTCCTTGCAACAGGATGTGGTGATGGCACCTGGCTTAGATGCTTTTAAAAGGGGACTGGAAAGATCTATGGAGGAAATGTCCATCACAGGTTAGAAGCCATGATGACTGAATTTTGGAGAGGGAACGGGATCTTGTGGCCTCATGTGCTCCCGGAGAATATTTTTACGTTTTAAAAATGTAAATCAGATTTTTCGTTTCAACTACAATTTTTCTTTTAAAAACAATCTCATCTAAAACAACATCTGAATTTCTCACAAACATACAATAACTTCAGAGTGAGAGAGCAACCATAACCTGGAGTTAGGCTGGCACAAGTTAGGCCAGCAAAGTTTAATATAACCTACACAAGGGCCACTGTAAAGTGCATTTGGACCACTCTCGGAGTCAAGGAGGATGGCGCATGTCTGTGTGCTGGCCTCTCTGACTCCAGAAGTGGTCCAAACATACTTTACGGTTTCCCTAGTGCCGGCCAAACTTTGCTAGCTTAAATGTGCCGGCTTAATGTAACTGGCTTAATGTGCTGGCTTAAATGTAACTCCAGTTTAGGATTGCGCCCTGAATGTATGACCCACTTAGTAATGTGGAGAAACATCTTTGCCATTCATCATTCTGAACAATAGTTCAAGCACTTCTATTGTGGCCACAAGTTGACACAGGCCAATCTGGGTGACTTTTTACTCCTACCTGATCTCTGCAATTGGCTCTGAATTAGTGCTGCCATTATAAATATTTATGACACTACCTACTAATCAGCCAATTAAGTAGGTACTTTGATTTAGGATGTATCTAATAAATGGAAATGTTTGATCTAAATCAATTATTTAAACTGGTTTTTTTTCTAAGCAATTTCAATCAGGATTTCAAATTTATTGATTTAAATTACCTTGAATCAACCGGCCCACCCTGGAAACACATACCACAGATCACAAAAATCTGATCAAAATGCATCTTTCGTCAAATCACGGCTTAGAGCAGCAACTTTCAGTGTTTTTCTTCTGACTCTAGAGTCACTTCCAGCTTCTGGGAGAATCTTCTGGGCAGCTCTAACACAACTGCCTTTAGTGATGAATTTGCCCCTTTTCCTCTGCTACCAGTTGAAGAGGGACAGACAATCTGACACTACAGACAGTTGTCCTTGAAACAGAGCTGCAGAACCTGGAAGAGTTTTTCAGCTATTTTCAATACTATGCTCCAAACTCTCATGGCACGCCTGCAGATCTCAGAATGCCAAGGGGCAAGGGAGTGTCAAGAGGATGCAGGCATCTTGTTGTCTCATGTGCTCCCTGAGGCATCTGGTGGGCCACTGTGAGGTACAGGAAGCTGGACTAGATGGGCCTTTGGCCTGATCCAGTGAAGCTCTTCTTATGTTCTTAAGCCCAGATAGGGTTGCAAGTTATTATTTACCTCAGAATTTTTCCTCAGAAATTTACCTCAGAATGCCAGATACAAGAGAGTGGCAACAGAATGCAGGCAGCCTGTTGTCTTGTTTGCTTCCTGAGGCATCTGGTGGGCTACTGTGAGGTAAAGGAAGCTGGACTGGATGGGCCTTTGGCCTGATCCAGCGGGGCTCTTACTTTCTTATGAGCTTTTGCAGCACACCAATGTGCCATAGCACAGTGGTTGAAAATTGCTGGCATAGGAACTGGTGCTCCCCTATCTTTCAAAAGGTGTCCCCGATATCCACAGCTTCAGGTATCCATTCATTGCTACCAATGACCCCATTAATGCTTCCAGCCCTACCATGTCCTCAACATTTCTCCAGCCACTGTCCAATGAATTTTTCCTATTAACCTGACCCAGCTCCCACCTTCTCTCCCCACCCTGCATAAACACTCCAAAAAAGCCTTTGGACAAGTCCCACCACAGTCCAATCTCATCCATTTAAAAATGATTCCAGAGGTGATTCAGGACTCAATTTGGATTTGACTATTCCAAACATTTGCTAGAGAGTCGACTGCTGCTTTTCCATTCCTTCTGTGCGTCTTGCTATTTCAAGGGGAAAAATGCAGTGGTTATTTAGCCAAGACTTGCTCCGAGTTAAACCAACCGTCCCGCCCTTTGATTTCACATCTCTCAGATGTATCCGCCAACTAAGCTGCATCACAACAACATCAATTCTGTCCTCCTGTGCCGGATCGTCATTTGTTCTGTTCTTCTAAAACTGTGGATGCTTTCCTTTTTCCCCCCTCCCCAGATAAGAGTTTTGCGACTTCCGCAATTGTTCTCTTGTTCTAAGAATTGGCAGCAACGAACAACAGGGAAAGTTCCACGACTTACTTTTGCCTGGTTCCTTGAGCAGCCAGGCATTACAAGGGCGCAGCATTTCCTGGGTCCTGCCGACTCCCTTAGAAGAGAGATCACTGGAGGCTTCACATGTCCCGATAATATCTGCTTTAGTAGCTCATACACAGTTGAGCATTTGGATGGAGGCAGATAGCAGAAGATTCCTATAGGACAGGCTGCGTCAGGCTACATTCCCAGCAAGTTGCTTCTACATAACAACATCAGAAGAGCCCTGCTGGATCAGGCCAAAAACCCATCTAGCCCAGCTTCCTGCATTTCAAAGTGCCGCACCAGATGCCTCTGGGAGCACATGAGATGACAAGATGAGACATGAGACAACACTACCTTGTGCCTGGCATTCTGAGGTAGCCTACATCCAGCGGCGGCATTCAGCCGGTACGCTGGGCGGGAGGAACGGGTGAGCGGGAGCTCACCCGTAGCTTACCGCTCCGTTTTGCCGTCTTCCCCACCCCCGCGTTCGCGCCCGCTCACCCGTTCCTCCCGCCCAGCGTACCGGCTGAATGCCGCCGCTGCCTACATCTAACATAAGGAGGTTGCACCACTCATCAGGGCCTGTAGCCCACGATTGACTTTTCCTCCAGAAATCTGTCCAGTCCCCTTTTAAAGGCACCTAAGCCGTCACCATCCCCCATGGCAAGGAATTCCACAGATTACTCGCTGGATAATAAAGTATTTCCTTTTATCTGCTCTAACTCTCCCAACACTCAATTTTAGTGGATGTCCCCTGGCTCTGGTGTAGTGAGAGAGGGAAAATTACAACGCTCTATCGACGGCTTAACATCCCAAGCGTAACACCTTCTGGGCCAAGGTGTCCTCATTTCCTGACTTGCTCTTCCCAGCATCTCTATTTTAGTTGTCTTTCAGGTCGAATCCAGTCTCTGGCTCTCCTGCAAACCCCCAGGCCGTTGCTGGTTTCTTCCATTCTCCCCACTCTGACGACCCAAAGGAGAGAGCAGGGATCATCCCATCAGCTTCAGCCCCCCCTCCGGTAAGCTCTGTTCATACCAAACTCTGAGGAGCCTCATCTTTCAAGGACATGCCCTAGACATGGTTCCCAAGGTGTGCCTCGCAATGCCTTAGGGCAGGGGCTTCCAATGTCCTACTTCGACGTGGGGACCGCTAAGTGCTGGAGGTGGGGGCTGGGGGTGGGGAGGGTGCCGGGCTGTGCTGCAGGGATCGCAGTGCTGTGGGTACCCTGGGGGTTCTCACCTCTTGGGGGGGCTGCGTTGGTCTCTTTAAGTTCTGGTAGGCCTGAAGCCCCCTCTGTGAGCCTCCCTGATGAGGTAAAAAGCCCCATTTTGCATGCGCAAAACATTTCCTATTTGCACACGAAAAGAGGAAGTGCTTTGCGAGCACAACATGGGGGAGGCTCACAAAGGGGGCCGCAGGCAGAGGCCAGCGTGATACTCCCGATGAGGTGAGTACCCCTGGGGTGCCCACAGTGCCATGATAGCTGTGGCATTCAGGCACCCTTAAGGGGGAATGGCCAGCCCAGGAACTTTCCAATATGGGTCGCGACCCCCAGGTTGGAAAACACTGCCTTCTGGTGCTGTGGCACACTAATGGGGCACACTGGGATGTCCCCGGTGGCCCCTCCTACCAGTTCCCCTGGGTGCTACCATGCTCGATCCTGCGAAATCTCACAAGAGTGATGATGGGATTTAGGCACCGCCACCTTGGATCTCACAAAATCTCACGAGATTTGGGCACTGCTATTTTGTATCTGGTGAGATTTTGTGAGATTCAAGGTGGAGGTGCCTGACGGAGCCAGGAAGAAGAGACTGTGGGGTGATGGTGGTGTTGTGAACCAGGTAAATTTGGGAACCACTGTCCTAGACGATTAACAGTTGTTAACCCCCTTTTGTTCAATCCCAGACGGGGGACTGACTGAGGGCAAATCCACTTTCAAACGCATAATTGTGAAACGAGGATGCATCTCTAATAAAGCTATTCTTCCAAACCAAGATAATTTGTATTTTCTTTCATAGGGTCAAATCCTTCATACCTTGGATAATCATGAGCTCAAAAGTTAAAATTAAACCACTAACCTACCAAAGGATATATAGATACCCAAGCATTTTATAGGCTTAACCTTTCATTCTATCTGAAATGAGTTCTCAATTTCTTTAAGACCTGGATAATATTTACAATAATCCATTATGTTCTGCTATCATTAACCTTGTATCTGGAGACTCAGCTAATCTCTCCTAGTAATTTCTTAAATTCAAATAAAAATGTAAATGGTTGTATAATAGATGCCATTAAGTCATTTGCGTACAATCGTGTGCATTTTCCTGCAAGATGTATTTTTAACATTGCAATTCCTTCTTATTTTAGTACTGAGCACCTCAATAAACAGAGCAAGAAAAAAGACCTAGCAATGACCGAGTGTACCTCTCTGGTGCCCCTTTTCAGCACTCAGTTTCCTAGATAAAAAAAACCACTTACTCCAATCTCGGCAGAAAGAGTTCCCTAAATCAGGAGAAGCCACATAGATAAAATCCTGGCCAAAACCAATTTCCAATAGGATCCCCTCCTCCACTCATTGTATGGGATGCTGCTTGGCAATGAAAAGATAGCCAAAGCTTGGTCTGGATTATTAAATCAGAGTGTGTTCAAATGCACAAAACGTGGAGCGGTGGATTTGTTGTGGAAGCACCCATAGGAAACGTGGATCGTATCTCCAGTTGTCTCCCCAGTTCTCAGGTTTGGGGCAGAACCCTGCAGTGCAGCACGATGGGTAGGTATTTGCAGGGGCTTAACCTGGAGTTAAGCCAGCAAAGTTTGGCTGGCACAAGGGACACCAGAAAGTATGTTTGGACCACTCTCAGAGTCAGAGAGGCCAGCACAGAGATGTGCGCCGTCCTCCCTGACTCCGAGAGTCCGAACATGCTTTACGGTGTCCCTTGTGCTGGCCTAACTGTGCCGGCCTCACTCCAGGCTAGGACTGCGCTCATGCAAGAGGCCATGCAAGACCCACAGGGCAGCCCTATTCACGCTTACTTGGACGTCTTGCTGTGTTTAATGGGACTGACTCTCTAGCAAGGACATTTAATACTGCAGCCTTATGGCCCTGTCCTAACCAAGAGCAGCACTGGTGGGGCAAACGTTCCACTCTTGCAGGCTGCCGGAAAGTGCTTTGCGGTAGCACAAGCTGCCAGAGCGCCGACAGGAAAGCCAGGGCACTTCTTGCGCCTACTGACAGATACTGGCAGGTCTGCTGGAGCAGGTTAACCTGGCGCAGGTGATGGAACGGGGCAGGGAGGAGGACAGACCAGGGTGGATTGAGCCCGGGGGTGGGAGGGATCAGGAATGGCCTTTTCCTGGACTTGATCCACCTACACAGAACAACGTGGACATGCGCCAGTGATTGAGCTGTTGCAGGTCCATTTGCCTCATAGCCCTCATGTCCCAGGACAAGAGGACATAAGTCCCATAAGTCCCTTGAAGGAGACCTTCAGCAGCCAAAATTCCCCCACAGAATGCAGCAGAAACTGCGCCAATGTCACTGCATTGCTGCGCAGAGATTTTGACAGGATTGGGCTGCTAATGCTCATTTAGTGAATAAGTACGTCCATCAACAGCATCCCCAAAGATGGATGGGGCAGCTCAGAGGTGTCACCTACTCCCCAGTAGATGGTTCGCTGGGCGGGAGTAGGGAGTGATTGACAGTCCGTCGATTCACTTCCGGTTTCTTCGCGCGCCCCGCACGGCTTTCCCTCGCCTCGGAGGGGGCGTCTGCTCGCCCAGGCACCCAGCGCCCCCCTACCCATCCCCCAAGACGAGCAGGCACCCCCTCCGAGGCGAGGGAAAGCCGCGCGGGGCGCGCGAAGAAACCGGAAGTGAATCGACGGACTGTCAATCACTCCCTACTCCCGCCCAGTGAACCATCTACTGGGGAGTAGGTGACACCTCTGGGGCAGCTCTACAACAGAGAAGAAAAAATAGGGGTGGGAGTCCCTCTTTTTAAGGGTGGGCTTGACTTCACTGGCTTCGTTTATATCCTTCAGATCTTCACATTTATGGAACTCCCTTCCCCTTGAACTAAGAATGGCTCCCTCTCTAGAGACCTTTTGGCAGGGCCTCAAGGCCTTTCTATTTTGGCTGCCTTCTTTTAATGCATGGTTTTTAATGTGAGTGATCCTGGGTTCTGTGTTATTTTAATGATGTTTTCTAATGTTTGTTTTTAGATATTGTTTTAATATTGTTTTTCCATTTTGTAAGCTGCCTTGAGTCTCCTACTGGAGAAAAAGGCGGGGTAGAAATCTTTTAAATAAAATAAATAAAATCGCTTCCTTTTATTTGTTAAGATATTTTTATCCCAGCTTTCCCTTCCAAAGTGGCGTACCCAACGCAACTTACAGTCAAGTTCAAATAAACAACAGGCAACATAAAAACGAAATATAACACACCCAGAAAAGAACACACACACACACACACAGTATCAGTCCCTTCAGAACCCTGATCCCAAGTCTTTAAAAATAACCCGTGACGAATCTAGCATGGTCCCTACTAGCAAAACTATTAAAACTCCTTTGCTTGTTTGTATCATGTCATAAGAACACAAGAAGAGCCCTGCTGGATCAGGCCGAAGGTCCATCTAGTCCAGCTTCCTGTATCTCACAGTGGCCCACCAGATGCCTCAGGGCAACAAGGCAACAAGATGCCTGCATCCCATTGCCACTCCTTGTACCTGGCATTCTGAAGTAGCCTACTTCTACTGTAAGGAGGTTGCACCACCCATCTTGGCCTATAGCCCACGATGGACTTTTCCTCCAGAAATCTGTCCAATCCCCTTTTTGTTGATGTCGATTGAACTATTAAACTATGAACTACCTTGAATGAATACATTGTTAAAAAGGCAATACATAAACGGAACAAGCAAAGTAAAATGCATTCTTTTCAATCAATTTCTAGCCCACCTTACTACAGGAATATTTAAGCAGCTTGCGAGAACAAGAAATGGCAATCACAACAGCAAATACAACTAAACACAATAAAATACAACCAAAATCTTAACACAGAAAAAAAAGTTCCAATTGAGAACTAAGACAGCTAGTTAAGACAGCAGCAGCAGCAAGTTCAAGTACTAACACATTCCAAAAAAAAGGCTATTGAAACAAGACTTGTGTTTACTGCTTGGCTACGGCCTGGCAGAGATGGGGTTGGGGGCAGTGATGTCATTCAGGGGGAACGGACCAGAATGGGCGTTCCGGATCCTAACGGGCTCTGTGGCTGGTTCCGGGATCCCAACAAGTGCCAATCAAAAGTGAGTTCCTGTTCCTAAATCATTTGAATGACACCACTGGTTGGGGGCCTCTCTCTTAGGAGGCTATTTTTTGGGAGGCTAAACGTTAAAGTTCTCTTTGTCAAGACTGAGTTTTGACTTCCAACACCTTGATCTCAGGCAGGCAGCTGGACAGAAGCAGTGTTGGGTCTTCTTTAGCTATCCAGCAGATCTTCCTTCTTCCTGAGATGCTGTTGATTCTTTTCCAGACATCCCTTCATAATTAAAGGAGAGTGGTCCAGCCAGGATGTAGAAGGCTTATAAAACTCTTTCCGAAACCATCCACTCCTGGGCTCTTATTAATTGCAAGGTCATGAATAATTTGCAAAACCTCTCCCAGCTGAATTAGGGCAGCTAATGCAACTCTATTTACTTCAGGGGCCCTCTTAGCTTTAAAAGGACTGCACGATTGTTGTGTGTAAGCAGGAGAGGCCTTAGTGTGAACTGAGCTCCCCTGGGCTCAGCTCCAGAACCTGTCAGGAGGACCTGAGCTTGGTACTCTAGCATCACTTCTCTGGGCCTGGTACAAACGTGCGACAGGATCACCTTTCAAGGACTTCCTCCCTGCCCCCCCTAAACCGTTTTTCTCCATTTCAAAAAACTGGAGGACTCATTTGGTGTTATTTAGTTATTGTACTCCTTTCAATGCTGGCCTGGTTTGCATGTCTAAGCCATGGATCTCTGGCAGGTCTCTGTCTCGGGACACAATCCTACCTTGCGCTGGGCAGGCCGGCTGGCATGCCTGTGCCACACTTAGTGCAAGGTGGGAGCTGCCTGGAGCCTCTGTGGGGCAAGGGCACCACGGTGTAGTGCACCAATGGGCTACTCGGATCTGCACCTGCTATTTAGCAGCCACCCCCCTCCCTCGTCACGTCCTGCGTTTTGTACTCACCAAGGTTTTCACAATTTTGGCCGCTAGCATAATGCTCAGCTTGTTGCCCCCCTAAGGGCACAATCCTAAACTGAGTTAGGCCGGCATAAGCTAAGCCAGGAAACTTTGGCCAGCACAAGGGCCACCATAAAGTATGTTTCGACTACTGGAGTCAGAAAGGCCAGCACACAGACGTGCGCCATCCTCCCTGACTCCGAGAGTGGTCCAAATGTGCTTTACAGTGGCCCTTGTGCCGGCCAAACCTTGCTAGCTTAGTTTATGTCAGCCTAACTCCAGTTTAGGATTGTGCTCTAAAGCTTGGTGCCTGGTGCAACTGTACCCGCCCTGCACTTCTTTAGCTACTCCCCTGATCTATGTTTTATTCTCAGTGTTATCCTCATGGCAGTGAGTCTGCAGCCAAAGCTGGTCTCCCTGGACCTGGTCAGGTATTCACACACACACACCCTACATTTTTGGGGCCTGTCTAAGTGCAGACCTCAAACTACCTTGAACTGGTGGAGTTCAGTTGTTTCTCAGTGGATGTTTTCTCCTAAATATATTCTGTGCCAAATCCTGCTTTTTATGTGGCTACCCAACAGGCTTGGGCATTTATACAGACGAAGGAAATAAATAAATAAATAAATAAATAAATAAATAAATAAATAGTGCATCATCCGTGTTCAGAACTATATTCCGGAAAACCCTGGGGCACCTTGGAATTTTTCAAATGAAAAAAGCAGCAAAGGTGGCGAGAGAGACTTACTTAGAGAATTTATACCGTCTTTCAATCAACCATCCTCAAGGCAGCATCCGGTGCAGTAATCACGTCACAAACAACTCAGCAACCCTCCATCCTCCAGCCAATGGCAGAAGCCAAAGGGCATTTCTCTTTGTTTCGAATGGCTCAGGCCATTGCAGTGCATCCTTTCCTTGTGTGTGGGGGTGGGTGGGTGGGGAAGGAGGCAGGGGGAGCAGCTCCTTGCAGCTGCCACACCTCTGACCAATGGCTGGGGCCAGGTTGCCTCCCTGGTGGGAGGAGTCGTAATTGGGTTGCAAAAGGTGATGTTGTAAGCAGAGGTGTCATCAAGGGCTATAGCCAGTGGTGTCATCCTGGAGGAACGGCCCGTTCCGCCGTTCCGCCTGCTCCTGGGCCCGCCCTCCCTCCCTCGCGCCCTGAATCGCTCTGAAATGGAGCGATTCGGGCGCTGTGAGGCGCAGGGAGGCGTGGCTGCCCTCTGCCATAGGGGCGGAGGGCTGTCAATCATCCGGGCGTTCCGGTTCCTGGCGCGCCCAGATGACGTCTCTGGCTACAGCGCCTGGGACTGCGGCATCCTGGCGCCACACAATGTAGCCAGTGGTGAAATTCAGCCAGTTCTCACCGGTTGTTAACTTTAGGTTGGGAGAAGGAGGAAAGGCAGCGGACGGCCCTGAAGGACATAGAACCGGTTGTTAATGTATTTGAATCCCACCACTGAATGTAGCGCAGTCACTTCTGCCTCCATCTGTGCGGCCACCCAGCCCATGGAAGCAGCCCCCTTGCCCTGCTCCAGGAAGGGTGCTGCACTGCAGGCGTCCTGGGAGAAGGACCTCTCGTGGCTCTCCGGCTCATCAGCCACCTGCCCCAGAGTCTCTGCCGCAAGGATAGGAGGCAAAAGCGCCGAGCTTTTTCTTTCTTAAAAAAATTGGGGACTTCCCACAGACGTCTGGTTGGCCACTGTTGGAAAGAAGCTGCTGGACTAGGTGGAGCCTCTTCTGATGGTTTTTCACCTGCATCTGTTGTCAGTGGAGCTGCCGAGAGCAAGCGCTTTCTCAGAGGAGCGTTCCCAGCGTAGGAGTCAAGGTTCAGAGAGGCCCACGAGGCCCATTGCCAGCCATCCCATCTCCTCTCTCGCCTAGCCTGTGCTTGATCGAGCTGAACCACACAAGCGGTCTCTGCCTAGAGGGCCCAGCACGTCTATGGGCGGCTCGTGCTGCGAGGGGCGGGGGCAACCGACTGTTGGGTTTGCAGCGCGTGCCATGTGCCTCAGAGCCATAGCAACGGGTGCGCACGGTGATTACATAAAAATTAAATATTAATTTTGGGCCTCGGCAGACGGCACGCCATAGGCTGTGAAAACAAGTCTCATTTGCGAGCGCAGCTGTTCCCTTCCAGGAACGTTCAGGGATAACAGGAAAGGAGCTTCTGTTTTAAACCCAAGTGAGATTTGCCATATTTCTGCAGATCAGAAACAGTGGAGGGGGAAGGGGAGGGGGGTGCGGTGACTGGCGGGCCAAGTCTTGGTTCAGAGAGACAGGCGGCAGTCTCTGTTCATGCTCCAGCCAGGACAAACAGCCCCAGGACGGCTGCTGCGTGATACCAGGGTTTAATGAGGCGATTGGGAGCCCGGGGTCCTGGTGCTCCCCCCTAATTCACTTTGTACAAAGGGGATGACCTCCATTTTCAATTTCCACTGGTGGCTGAGAACAAGCGGCGACTTGTCATGATATCCGAACCCAGCAAAGCCCAACCACGGTCACAGTCACAAGGTTGTGGTTGTTCCAACCACAGTCACAAGGCAGGCTGTGAAATGGAGGCCCAATCCGACGTCCGGCACTGATGCAGCCATGCCGATGGAGCAGACACTGCATCCCGTGGTTGTGGGGGTGGGGGTGGGGGTGGCAGTCAGGCAGGCCCCCCACAAGGTATGAGGAATGTTTTCTCCCATGCTTCAAGGCTGTATGGCAGCTGAACCAGTCGGGGATAGGGTCGGGGTCTGCGATTTGGTCCAGATGCAGGTCCTGTTGCGACCACGCAGTGCCGGCCGGCGTGAGGGATTCTGTCCTGTATCGGGCCGGGGACTGGTGGGAAAGGGGGAAGAGGGACCTAGGCGGGCTCGGGAGGTAGCCGTATGGCCACATCCTAAGCCCGTCAGCGAGGCCACACGGCCCCGATTCGGGCCACATGGTCTCCTCGGATCTGCGCCCGTTCTTTAGCGGGCGCAGATCCGAGGAGCACATAGTGGAGGCTGGAGTCTCCCTTACGGTAAGGGAGCGCACGCACCCTTGCCGCGGGGGGGGGGGGGGCTCCAGCTTCTCCTAAACAGCGTCGGATATAGCGCTTGCCTATCGGCCTTGCCAGTCCAGCGCTGTTTAGGATTGCACCCTAAGAGTGGTCCAAACTCACTTTATGGTGGCTCTTGTTCCAGCCAAAATTGTTGGCCTAACTATGCCGGCCTAACTCCAGGTCAGGATTGCGCTCCACTGTCGTCAGCCGTCAGCAGTCTCCAAATGGGAGACCGTTGCGCTCTGGGAATGGTTTCCCCGGCATGAACGGAGCCTACCAATCTGGCAAGGAGCCTCTGATCTCCCCCCAAACTGCATTGCAGCTGGTCATACCTGCCCAGAAATCCGGGTGCAAAGCCTGCTGGGGTGATGGAATCCAGAAGCAGCTGGCTGGAGCATAGTTTGGGGGAGAATGGTAGAGAGAATGGTAGAGCAGAATGAAAGCTCCCTGGCAGAATGGTGAACTTCTTTCACCTGGGTCTGGACGTGCACTGGATCCGGCATGCAGGCCAGGGCAGTGGTGTCATCTAAATGATTTAAGAACAGGTACTCACTTTTGATGGGCACGTGTCGGGACCCGCCCACCGGAAGTGACGTCATAAGCCAGAAGTGATGTCGTGGCAGGAAGTGACATGAAAAAAGCCCTTTTTGAGGCCTCAGATGATTTTAAACTGACCCAGCAGTTGCAACAGTATTCCACAGCACCCCCAGAACATGTTAAGGAGGCCTGGCATCATGTTAAAACCCCAGACCAACTCATTTTTCAGTGGCAAGGAAAGGAAAGGCTCCGCTCGCTGCCTGCCTGCCTGCCTGGCTCTGAGAACATGCAGGCAACTCAAACATGCAGGAAATTCAAACGTTGCAGAGGGCGGAGTCGACGAGTGGGCGGGCGAATGGGCGGGGCCAGCTGTAATCCTAGAAACCGGTACTCGCGTACCCCCGCGTACCCCCTGCATGACATCACTGGGCCAGGGTGTAAAGAGGGCTGACTGGACCACGATTGTGTGCGATGTCAGGCTGCGCCAGCCACGTGCTCGTGAAGGGAGGGTAAGCAAGTCACCCTGCCTTTGGCCCAATGGCAATATCTGAAACAGGGCAAGGAAAAATGAAGTCCAAACCGTAGATTTGACAGGTCTTCACCCAGGCTGGAAACGAAGCCCAATGGCATTCCTGGGAGGGGGGACACAAAATGCTCAGCGAGCGTGGATGGCTGTGAGGGCGAGGGGGTCGCTTCACCCAGGAGCTCAGGCTCCTGCAAACTTAGCACTTTGCCTCCTCTAGGAAAGCCACAGATGATGCCCAAAGCTTAAGTCACCACCTCGCCCCCAACATTCATCTCCTTGTTTCTCCCACCCCTCCCTCTGCAGCGTCACCCAATGACTGCAAGTTCCTTGAGGGCACTTTGATACCGAAGATCATTGGCACTTGCCAGACTTCTTCTGACAACTCGACGGTTTACGGCTCACAACTGACTTGAAAATACAAGTGCACGAGGGTGCAATCCTAATCTGGAGTTAGGCCTGCACACTTAGGCCAGCAAAGTTTGGCTGGCACAAGGGCCACAGTAAAGTGCGTTTGGACCACTCTCGGAGTCAGGGAGGATGGCGCATGTCTGTGTGCTGACCTCTCTGACTCTGAGAGTGTTCCACTCCAAACATACTTTACGGTGTCCCGTGTGCTGGCCAAAGTTTGCTGGCCTTACTATGCTGGCCTAACTCCGGGTTAGGATTGCGCTGCGAGAGTTGGCGGTGGCAGGGGGAAACACACAGTGATGTCATGCAGGGGGAACGCAGGGGAATTCAGTTCCACTAGTTAAAGTTAGGGCTGACTCCGCCCACTTCACTCTCCCCCCTCCCCCCTCCCAATTCCTCTGCAAAGAGCTATTCTTCTGGGTTGGCCAGCACTCAGAGGGTTAAAGGGAGCGACTCCGGATTCCAACACACCATTGATAATCTCAAACTCAAACAAGCACAACTCATTTACTACCTGTCTTTAGTCCATCCAAGGATGTTCAGACCCCTGAGGAGACCAGAGAGGCTCAGCCTGCAAAATGCAACTTCTTGCCCACTTCTCCCACATGGCCCATCTCCTCCTGAGGCCTTCTGGAAACAAAGTTTGAAGAGACTGCATACAACAGAGGCAACGGACCTTGTTTTCTTCCTAGGTGACTGTAAAGTGCGATATGCTCAGATGGTGCTTTACCAATCAACACCTACATGATGACCTACGTGGTTGCTACAGGACTAATTAGCATTCATTTTAAATCAGGGTAATGACAGAAAAGTAGTACACATTTCATATTCATATGCATTTGGGCCTGCATAGGAGAGTGATGTAGGTAGTCTACTTTTCTGGGATCGAGCTACAAGCTCAGTGAGTCATCCCATTTACCCAGGAGCATCAGAAGAGCTGCACTGGATCAGACCAAAGGTATAGTGCTAGTTTCTTTCATAAAGTGGCCAATCAGATCTCCCTCCCTACTGCTGCCCTACAAGTGCTACTCAGAGGTACACTACCTCTGAACCTCAACACTCCATTTCAATACCTTGGCTAGCACCAGTGATGTCATTCAGGGGGAACGGACCAGAACGGGCGTTCCGGATCCTAATGGGCTCCGTGGCTGGTTCCGGGTTCCCGACAAGTGCCAATCAAAAGTGAGTTCCTGTTCCTAAATCATTTGAATGACACCACTGGTTAGCACCCACTGAAACCAACGCCACCATCAAAACAAACAGATTAAAATGCCCCATTAAAATAACAAATCCAAGAACAGAACAGAAGGAGTGAAAGATTAAGTGCTTTTGTAAGCAGCTGCGTTATTTATACAGCACCAAAAATGGTAGATGGCGCCTCTCGGAGATTCATACACATGCAAATTCCAGACAACTCTACCACGGCGGTCTCCGAATTGGAGACCAGGGACGCCGCGATCGACCCCAACGACAGCTCCCAGGGGTTGTCGCAGCCAGCCAGCCATGCATGGAACTCCAGGCGCATGGCTCGCTGGAGCGGCAGACCCCGGCAGTGCTGTCAGCGACAACCCCTGGGAGCTGTAGTTGGGATCAATCGCGGCGTCCCTGGCAGAACTCATGTGCTACTCATGCTGGGAATGGATCAGGGAAGGGCAGGATCTGGCCTGTACGCTGGAATTTGGAGCCCCCTACTCTACCATAAGAACATAAGAAGAGCCCTGCTGGATCAGGCCAAAGGCCCATCTAGTCCAGCTTCCTGTATCTCACAGCGGCCCACCAGGTGCCCCAGGGAGGCATGAGACAACAAGATGCTTGCAACCTGTGGCCACTCCCTTGCACCCAGTACTCTGAAGTACCCATCACCTTTGTAAGGAGGTTGCACAATCCATCATTGCCTATAGCCCACGATGGACCTTTCCTCCAGAAATTGGTCCAATCCCCTCTTAAAGGCACCAAGACCAGATGCCATCACCACCTCCTGTGGCAAAGAGCCTGTGGTACCCCCCAGAGAATGCATGATACAGGGCAGACAGTGGGAAGGAGCGGCCAAGATGGTGAGGGAGGAGCCATCGCAAACACAGCCACTCGGAATGGTGATTCGATGGTCCTCCTAAAAGATGCAGTTTCATGCCACGGCGCCAACGAACAAGCCACAAGGCTTAAGACCAGGAGGCGATGGCAGCTGAAGCAATGCTGTATCGGACTGAAGGTCCACCAACATCAACCAGATGCCAGAGCCCATGAGCTAGAGGTGAAGGCAAAACAGGCCCTCTCTTGCTTTGTTTGTCAGCAACTGGTAGACTACCCCTGAACCTGCAGGTTCTTCTAGCCATCCCGGCTAATGACTCGCTTTCCATTCTCCATGAATTAGTCCAATCTTCTTTTCAAACCGTCTATCTAAACTAGCAGGCGTCACATCTCACGGCAGTGATTTCTCTACCAAGTTCAAGCCTCCAAAGACTTCTTAACCCAGAAGGAACTTGGGTGTTATATTTGAAGGTGGGCGGATTATGCTGCAAGAGGGGGCTTGAAGCTGAGAGCCTGAGACTCGCCTGAGGCCGCCAGGAAAGTTCAAGGCAAAAGCGAGATACAAACCAGGGACTTGCCAATTTGCAAGCCAGTCTCCTCGCCACGACACCAACATTTACATGTGCCGCAACCCCAGGCACAAGAAATGGCCTGAAGGCACAAGATACACAGTAGTTCAACTGCTGAAGCTAAGCAGATTTGGCCCTATAAGGTGTCTGGAGGGGAAAACACCTGGGAGTCATGAGAAAGCTGCTCCATTCGTGGGAAGGGAATCAAAGTGTACACAAAAATTGTGCATGAAAAATTAAGCTTGTTTGTATGAGTAGTCCTATAACTAAGCTGTGGCACAAGGACATACAAGGCTCCCTTATATTGAGAGCGCAATCCTAATCTGGAGTTAGGCCAGCAAAGTTTGGCCGGCACAAGGGCCACCATAAAGTACGTTTGGACCACCCTCGGAGTCAGAGAGGCCAGCACACAGACTTGCGCCATCCTCCCTGACTCTGGAACAGTGGCCCTTGTGCTGGCCAAACTTTGCTGGCCTAACTTGCCAGCCTAACTCCAGGTTAGGACTGTGCCTTGAGACCGATGACTGAGCCTTCTCTCTATGCCAATGATTTTCACCATTTTTCTTTTTAAGGCACAATGACCTCTATGGTCTTCACCTCTTTTGATGTCACTTCCGGCTTCTGGGAGACTCTTCCGGGTTCTGCAGCTAGGGCAACTGTCTGGAGTAACAAATTTATCCCTCTTCCTCCACCTGCTCTGTGGAGTTGCCCTAGAAACAAAGCCACAGACTCCTGATGGGTTTTTCAGCTATTTCCAACCACTGTGCTCTAAATTCCCATGGTATGCCTGCAGATCTTTCACAGCCCACCAATGTGGTTGAAAAATTGCTGCTGTGTGCTAGATATAAGAACATAAGAGCCCTGCTGGATCAGGTCAAAGGCCCATCTAGTCCAGCTTCTTGGATCTCACAGTGGCCCACCATATGCCTCAGGGAGCACACAAGACAACTAGATACCTGCATCCTGTTGCCCCACCCCTTGCACCTGGCATTCTGAAGTAGCCTAAGTCTAATATAAAAAGGTTGCACTTTACATCATGGCCTGTAGCCTGCGATGAACATTTCTTCCATAAATCTGTCCAGTCCCCTTTTAAAAGTATCTAGGCCAGATGCCATCACCACCTCCTGTGGCAAGGAGTTCCATAGGTTATGGATTATGCTCTAATGGGCAGCTAAGCCCCAAGGGGGCTCACTAGTGGAATGATGATACGACGACTGCCATTTTAAAATCTGCAAAATATTTAACAGCTTTGCTTTGTCTATTCCCAACAGCCCTATGAACTACAGTCACTTTTATTCCCATTTTACAGTTGGGGAAAACAGAGGTCAAGGTAGCAATACACCCACAACCACCCCATAAGCACATAATCCAGATCTCAGTCAAGCACACATTGGCCATCACCCCCACCCCAACCTATGTATTAGGAACTTTAAAGCAAAGAATATTTGCATATTCCGGATTTCAAAAGCTTAAGAGCTTTAAAAAGGTACACACTCACATTTGCTTGTACACACACACACACGCACACACACATTTCAAAGCTAAAAGATGCAGGCTGATTTAATTTTCAGAATTCATGAATTTGAAATTCGCTGCTCGCTCTTTTTAAGCTTAATTTTCTCCCATTATTTATGAAATTTGCAAATGTCTTTCCTATTGTGCTTTAGGGACGTCACTTGATTGGTCAAGTAGGGAGTTTAGTAATTATTTCCAAATCCAGGTAATTCAGCTCCTTATTTCAAATTTTGATTCACGCTGCACAAAGCGGAAAAAATTTCCAAGTTAATTTGAATTCGTATGTCAATACTGCCTGTAGCAGCAAATATTCATTCAAGGAAGAAACAGGTGCTTGAATCTGATCTGTGGATTTGAAAAAGCACTGTTTGTTTTTCCTTCAAACACTCCAGAGTACACTGAGTTTAGTAACAACAAGATTCACTGCCACATTTTTGCATTTCGCCTACAGAAGTTCACCAGGAGGGGAGGCTGCCCTCTATATCACATCTCTAAATGGCAGCAATTAATTAAATAACTCTTGCCAAAAAACAGAATGGGGTCCATCATTATTCCAAATCAGCCAGAAGGGAAGGAGAAATTTGGACTCTGTAGCCCAAGTGCTGGCAAAAAACAGCTCCCTCCTGTCTCCCAACTCTTCACGTGTTCCTAGGATGTACCCCCCGAGAGACAGAGCTTGCATGCATCAGTCTCTCCAGGCAGCGAGAGAGTGTAGGCTAGGCGAAGTGTACACCGTGTAATGGATTGCAGAGCAGCCTAGCCTTCCCAGCTTCCTCCTCTCCATCTGTCGACCGCTCAGGGAGGCAAAGAGTGCCGAGCGAAGAGTGGGGAACGTGCAAAGCCTTCAGGGTCCTGGCGTCTCAAACTCCTTAGGCAGAGACTGCAACATGGTGGTTATGATGATTATTAACTCGTGCTTTTCTGTGGCAGCTGCTCTGTTACGAAAGAAGAGCTTAGGAGACGCAGGCTCAGACCCCGAGCATGCCACACTCGGCAGCGTCACTGGACTCAGACTAATTGCTTCTTTGCACTCTGCAAATATTCCTGGTGCACCCGGAGCAGAGACGAAAGGACCAACGAAAGGTGTTGTTGTTCAGTCGCTAAGTTGTGTCCGACTCTTCGCGACCCATGGACCACAGAATGCCAGGCCTCCACCAGCTTCCGGAGTTTGCCCAATCTCATATTCATCGCTTCGGTGACACTGTCTAACCATCTCATCCTCTGCCGCCCCCTTCTCCTTTTGCCTTCAATCTTTCCCAGCATGAGGGTCTTTTTCTAAAGAGTCCTCTCTTCTCATGAGGTGGCCAAAGTATTGGAGCTTCAGCTTCAGGATTTGTCCTTCCAGGGAGCAATTGGGTTTGACTTCCTGGAGGATGGACTGATTGGATCTCCTTGCAGTCCAGGGGACTCTCAAGAGTCTTCTCCAACACCATAATTCAAAAGCATCTATTCTTCGGCGCTCTGCCTTTCTTATGGTCCAGCTCTCACAGCCATACATCGCTACTGGGAAAACCATCGCTTTGACTATGCGAACCTTTGTTGGCAGGGTGATGTCTCGGCATTTTATTAAACGAAAGGTGTGGAAGACGACAAATTGGTGCAGAGTTGAGCCACCAGCACTCACTCCCAGCCCCTCTTGGAACAAGGATGCTGTGTTTGGTGGAAGGGGTCAGGCAGGCACAGAGGTTAAAAGGCAAGCGGAAAACAGGCAGACCACGATGGCCTCTTTCCCTTCACTTGCATGAGTCCAGGACCTTGGTCCAGGCATCCATCTGTAGCTGGGCAAGCCGGCAAACACCACTGATGGTCTGATGTATCAGACACTGGACCAGGGCAAGTGCGCACAGGGAGTGTGCTTGCACATGATCCCACTACTCAACTTCCTCGCTCTTGGGAACCAGGTGGGCTCGATGTCCAATGAGCTGGCTCAAAGCCGGTTTCCTGGCCCGCTGAAGAAGGAAATGGAGGAGGAAGAAGACAAACCATCAGCCTCAGCAGCAAAAGCTCAAACATGGCTACTGCAGCCAATGAATGCAACAGCCTTTTCTAAGGCCTTGTATTGCTGGAGCCTCTGCAGTGACAGGAAGGACTAAACCAGACGGTTTAAAATTGGCAAAATTCAGTAAAGGAGTGAAAAAAAAATTGCCACTTTGACTGCTTGTCCGGGAGAAAAAGTGAGGTATAAATTTGTAAATAAAAATAAATGAAATAAATCAGGTCCTTCCACAGCATGCACAATTCTGTTGGGTAACACCGGGGGGGGGGGCAAGTGGGCCACGGGCTAAATGGTCCTGCCCATCAGAGAACCCACTTAGCCACGCTATCCTTGAACCCTCAAGTGGTGGAAGAGCCCAGTGCACAATCAGGGGTGGACAGTGGGTGGTGTGTGTGTGTGTGTGTGTGTGGGGCGTCTAATGCTGGACGTTGCCCCTGGTCCCCAAGCAACCTGGCGCTGCATGGGGGAATAGTTCTGCCCTGCAAGTAGAAATATGATCTCACAGCACCATCCCCAGAAGTCTGTCCTTGTTGTTCCTAGTATGTTTATGTTTCCCCCCATAGCAGGAACAGGAAAGGTGAGCAATCGGCTTTGGGACAACACCCAAAGCATGGGGCGGGTGAGTGGGGGAAAAGGCTTAACTCACCTCTTTTCCCCCATGACACAGTCCCAATCTGTCAAAGCTCTTTCGAAGGAACAAACAAACCCAAAACCATCCAGTGCCAGGCAGCCAATCAGTGTTGTCCAGGAAGCAGGGAAGCAGATTTATTAACTGACATTTGGCATCCCTGTTTGATGGCCCCTTTGAGGAGGTCAGAATCCAAAAGCTGCTATTGAAACATCATCTCATCAAGGTTTCAGAGGCCTCTTCCCTGACTCCTGCACCCCGGCTGGCCTCGTGCCACGTCCTGAGAGACCATTTTTCAGAAGGAGGGGCCTGGAAGAGCTTCGTCTTCAAGAAGGAGAGGAGACCCTCCCTCCGACAGGCCAGGCCTGCGCCATTCCAGACGATGGTATTTATTTATTATTAAGAAGGGCTTCTCAGCACAGCGTTCTCAAGGCAGCTGACACAGCAAAGGGAAGACGAAGACGTGAGAATTCCTTGTTCCAAAGGGAGGCTGGCGGTGAGGCGATGCTGGATTCAAGAGGGACAATTGCTCTGCTCCTGCCGGGCGTAAGCGAGCAGTGGGTTTGAAAGGTGCCTCTTTGTCCAACGAGGAAGGAACATAAAAAGGGCCCTGCTGGATCAGGCCACGGCTCACCTTGTCCAGCTTCCTGTTCCTCAACAGTGGCCCAGCAGATGGCTCAGGGAGCACACAAGACAACAAGATGCCTGCATCCTATTGCCACTCCCTTGTATCTGGCATTCTGAGGTAAAATTCTGAGGTAAATAATAACTTGCAACCCAATCTGGGCCTTAAGGACATAGGAACAGCCCCACTGGATCAGGCCAAAGGCCCATCTAGTCCAGCTTCCTGGATCGCACAGTGGCCCACCAGATGCCTCAGGGAGCACACAAGACAACAAGATGCCTGCATTCCCTTGTCGCTCCCTTGCACTTTGCACTCTGAGGTAAATTTCTTAGGTAAATATGAGGTAAATAAAACAGAATTTGCTATCTTGTCTGTTAGGCGGGAGCTATAATAACTTGCAACCCAATCTGGGCCTTATATTAGGAACATAAGAAGAGCCCTGCTGGATCAGGCCAAAGGCCCATCCAGTCCAGCTTCCTGGATCTGGCAGTGGCCCGCCATATGCCTCAGGGAGCACACAAGACAACAAGATGCCTGCATTCCCTTGCCACTCCCTTGCACCTGGCACTCTGATGTAAATTTCTGAGGTAACATTCTGAGGTAACTAAAAGAGAATTTGCTATCGTGTCTGTGGGGAGGGAGCTATAATAGGTCTTGGAGAGACTACCACAGCCTCGAATGGGTTACTTGACTTCTCTTTCCTATTAGTAATCAAACTGAACAGAGCACCTGGACAAGATGTGTACACAAAAGATACTCTGGGTGAAATCTAAATCCTGTATACAAGCAAGAAATGAAAGGCCTTGGTCGTGGATGGGGAATGGGAAAAACAGAAGAGACGGGGCCGCACAGCCCTGGGAAAGTTTTGGAAATCACAGAGACTGTTTCCATCCCTTTTGCACTGCTCTTCACCAAGCCAAGAACTCAACGAGCACACAGTTAAAGTTACATAGGAGAGATGTCAACAGCTGATGTACAAATTACTGCTTTAAATTTCATGCACTTTCCTGACAATGCCACAAACACCTGCGTTGCAAACATTCAGGTTGCAGCGTTTCCCCAGCGTCGAATTCCCACTCCTGCTGCCACCCACCATCAAGTTCGGAGACAAGGTTGCGTCTCGACATCTCTCTGCCCCTGACAAAGTAAACATCTGTCCTCCCCCTTGATCGATTAAAGCCACTCTCTAGCGCTTGATATGCCACATTAGCGTCATTCTGAAGTGCTGTCAGGGGCGCAAAAAGGTTAAGCGTCACTTGGGAAGCTACCCATCAGCAAGGCGGGAGAATGAGAGATTCGTTGCTCCCTCTCCTCCTACCAATAATACACCTGCCAGGAACAACAAAACCAGGTTGTTGCACACAGCCAACAGCCGCACAGGTTCTGGATTTTGTAAAAATTCCATTTCAAACGAAACACTGCTGGGGGTACAAGGCAAGACCATCGATTCCTTGCACACCTGGCCAATCCTGGAGTGCCACGTGTGTGTCAGGAGTTGGGCCACAACACAGTGGTAGAGAGGGTCAATCCCACCAGCTCAGTTGGTGACTGCCAAGCTGGAAGAAGGAAGCCTCCTAGACTTGGATTGGTGCTTGTCAAGGGCCCTCTGTCTTTTGGGAAGCTCAGCCAGGAGACCAAGACAAGATATTTATCAAGCCCTTCAGGGCCTGCCAAACCGGATGCTTTTGAATTGGAAGGTTGAACTGGATGCTTTTGAATTGGAATTAGAAGTAAGCTACCTCAGAATGCCAGGTTCAAGGGAGTGGCAACAGGATGCAGGCATCTTGTATGCTCCCTGAGGCACCTGGTGGGCCACTATGAGATACAGGAAGTTGGACTAGATGGGCTCTTTGGTCAGATCCAGCGGGGGCTCTTCTTATGTTCAGGTCACAATTTGTGCAGGATGTTGAGAGGGCTGTAACCACATCCATCTGCAATTTTGCAGCTAAATTAAACCATGGGGGGGGGGAGAGAAGGAAGATTCAAAAAAGAGAGAGGAATTTGGGGCCACAACACTGGGAAAAGGGGAAAACCCCTGCACTGTTTGCCTCAATTATGAATCCCCCGAATGCCGAAAACATGTAGGGACATCATACTTGTTACTTTTCTCCAGTAACCATACATTGTGCTTTAGTTTTAAAATTAGTACAATGACTCTGTTCCAAGCCCTCATACCAAACCATGGTTAAAGAATCTAACCTATGGTCTCGTGTGCTGTGTGAGTAGGCAAGCCACAGCGGGTAAACGGCTAGCAAAACAAATCAAAGCTAGGAGGCACCATCGTGTAGTCACTTCCCACAGTAAACTATTGAATGGGATTGTGTTGAGGCCTAGAAGGAGGTATTGGATATCAGCACTGGTTTAGAGTGCAATCCTAACCTGGAGTTAGACCAGCAGAGTTAGGCCAGCACAGTTTGGCCCGTAAAGAGGCACCATAGTTGAAATTATTCATTTGTTATAATCTCTCCACCTTTTTCTTTTCTGCTTTTTTCTCTCTGTTCTGATTCTCCTGTTCCTCCAGCCCTCTCTCATTTTTATACGCTCCCCTTTTTTCCCCTTTAAATTCCTTTCTTCTGTCCTTTCGTTGCTTGACCTAATTAGTTGGTTAATTACTGCTTTTTTCTTTCTTTTTGTTGTTGATTGAATGGTGACATTTTAGTCTTTTATGACCTGTTTATGCATATAAGAGAAGATATATAAAGAGTAAATTTTTTGTTTACAAAATGTTGATTAAGAATATGAACAGGTAATGAAGGGGTACTGTTAAAGCTAAGTAGGGACGATTATATTTAATTAGTAATAGATAATTTTCAAGTGGTGTTTCTCTTATATTTAGCAGGGGGAGAGCAATTGGCCCCATTCACCCCTGCGCAGTGTCTTCTAGTGGCTGTTGCTGGTGGTGTTCTGCATTTTTTTAGATTGTGAGCCCCTTTGGGACAGGGAGCTATTTAATTTTATTATTATTACTATTTGCCTGTAAACCGCTTTGTGAACTTCATGTTGAAAAGCGGTATATAAGTACCTGTTGATTGATTGATTGATTGATTGATTGATAATAGATTAGTTATGAGGCTGCAGCTTTCTTTTTCTTAGCGTTTAATTACCTTAGATGATATATGATGTAGTAGATACTATTGTTAGTTAATATGTATGTAACCCTCCACTATACCTAGTGTTTAATCCTTAGTTTCCCTCTCTTATGTATAACCATCTATCCTTTACCCATATTTATATAGTTCAAAAAATAATAAAATCATCTTCAAAAAAAAAAAAAAAGAGGCACCATGAAGTATCTTTGGACCACTCTTGGAGTCAGAGAGGCCAGCATACAGATGTGCACCATCCTCCCTGACTCTGAGAGCCTTGTGCCAGTCAAGCATAGTTGGTGCTCGGTTGGCACAGGGCCTCCACAAGGGCGTTCCAGAGGCGTGCCGGGGGCGTAACTGAGCAGTGCAGTGGGTGGCAAAGGGGGCGTGGCGCAGGACATCTGTAGTGCCATATCCTAAAGCCTGCCCCTGGCCAGGGCAGCCCCAATTCGGGCTGCTCCTGTCCACATTCCTCTGAGCCTGCAAAACAGCAGGCGCAGATCCGAGCAGGCCCATAGGGGCGACCGGGGCTTACGCGGGTGCAAGGGAAAAACCTCTCCTTGTCCTGGACATTGCTGCTGCCGCCTCCTAATAGGCTTTAGGATACAGCCCTGTTATGTCGACCTTACTATGTCGGCGCTGCTTAGGATTGGGCTGTGAGAGTGGACCAAACACGCTTTACGGTGGCCCCTGTGCCAGCCAAACTGTGCTGGCCTAATTCCAGGTTAGGGTTGCGCTCTGTCATTGCCCCTGACATATGCCCTTGCCCTTCCCTGACACCACACCAGTTAACCCCGAACCCCCCAATAATCCTCCCCTTCTCACCCACAGCCCACTCTGGCCACCACCTAGCTGGCACCAGTTGTGGCAGGCTGCTCTAGTGCTGAGTGGTCAGTGGAAGAGGTTTGGGACGTGCATAGATTTTCTGCTGGCAAGTGATTGTGCAGAGGCGATTCAACATGTAGCCACATTAGCAAAGCATACTGGTTGTATTTTGAGCCCCAAGTCACAGGCAATTCCTTGGATAACCAAGCAACATTTTGCACCTCTACGTATTAACTGAGGATCGAAATGTGTGCAATTATTTGCATTTGAGCGGACAGCACACAAAAGATTAACCGAAGAAGAATGAATGAGGGCTACATTTGCTTCCCTCTATTCAGGAAAAAAAAAACTGTTTTGCTATGACACAAAAATCTATAAACGCCACAATGAAGTAATACTGTTGGATCATGTACAGAACGTTTCTTAGTGTAGTACATACAACTTAACGATACAAAGCAAATTGCTCAATCGGTGCTCTGAAAGGAGGCCCATCAGTTCTCTTGCACGGAGGTGCCAATTTTCTCATTAGAGAACTGAAAGGGTCCCAAGACGCCGGACTGCGGAAGACCCTCTGCCTGGAGCCCTAGGAGAGCTGCTGCGAGCCAGTGGCGTCATGCAGCCAGAACGCTGGGCGGGAGGAACGGGTGAGCGGGAGGAACTTCCCAGCCCACGGGGAAGACGGCAAAACGGAGCGGTACGCAACGGGCGGGCTGCCGCTCACCCGTTCCTCCCGCCCAGCGTTCTGGCTGCATGACGCCACTGCTGCCAGCCCTAGAAGGTGGCTGAGCAAGAGGGGCCACTGGGCAGCCTCATCCATGACAGTTCCATATGACTCGGCGCATGCTATGCCTTTGTATGCCACACCTTCTTTCTTCCAGCCAAAAAATACACGACGCACACAAGATTATTGCTGAAGATTGCTGTATAGATTTGACGCTCCGAGCTGGCCTTGCCACAGGCTGTTGGTCTGCCATCACACACCGTCTGGCTTGGTTGCATTCATGCTCTGAGACATGCTGCTGTCTGCACGAGGGTGTCGTTCTTTGCTATTGTGAGTAATCCCATTGTTGTCCAGTCCAGTTGGCATCTTGCACGTCCCGCTGCGGGTCAGGCGGCTGCCGGGGCGGGGGTGTGTGTCAATGCCCTGAACAGAGATGCAATTTCATAAGGAGCCAATGCAGACTCCCAGCAGGACTGTGAACAACAGTGTCACGCCCTTATTTTCTGGGGTGTGGGGGTCAATGTTTGTTTATTTGTGTCTAGTCGCAGCTGTGATTTCTCAGCATTTCCCCCCTCCTTTCTCTTGTTTTTGCAGCCACAGATGACAAAAGTAGCCCAGCTTGGGAGATCTTAGCTGTGCGTTTTTTCGTGTGCTGGGTTTTCAAGGGGAAAATGTCCCGGCAGTGCCCCCAGGAATAGAAGCCAGGTCAGGGGCGGCAAAAAATACCTGGAGGGGCAGCGGTATCATCCGGCAACGAGCTGCCGGAACACTAGGCGGGACTTACTGCCTGATTGGCTGCCCGTCCGTGATGTGTCGCCGCCTGCCTGCCCGCCGCGCGGGCACCCCTGGCTTCGGAGGGGGTGCCCGCTTGCCTGGGGGGCTCGCCGGGTGCCTGGGCAAGCAGCGGAGGGGCACACCAACCGGAGGGAGCCCGCACAGCAGGTGGGCGGGCGGCGACACGTCACGGACAGCCTGTCAATCAAGCGGTAAGTCCCGCCTAGCGTTCCAGCAGCTCGTTGCCAGATGACACTACTGTGCAGGGGCCACCGTTGAAAGGGAGACCGAGTAGCCACTGAGCTGATGCCGGTCCAAAGGGTGCCTGGGGCACAGAAAGGGAACAGGTGACAGGCAGGCAAGTTAACTGCAAGGGAGCGAGCCAGGAAGGGAAGGGCCAACGTGCAGCTGTAAATTTGTTGGAGGCAAAAAGAGCCTAACCTGATCAGGTCTGGGACGTACTCCCTGGTACACTAGATGCCTCCCCCTTTAGTGCTTTAGTCCAGTTCAAAATTTTTCAGAAGGTAATCCTAACCTGGAGTTAGGCCAGCAAAGTTTGGCCAGCACAAGGGACACCATAAAGTATGTTTGGACCACTCTTAGAGTCAGAGGGGCCAGCAGACAGATCTCAAGGCTGAAGGATATTGATCTAATATACAACAGGCACCCTGTTTCGACGGGATTCCTTACTTGTTGACCACAGAGGGACCCAACCGGGAATGGGTGGATATAAAATAGAAGAAATCCTGTGGTTAGAATCCTTCTGACCTTGCAGGTCCACAGCTGTAATTACATCCACTTTAGAAAACAAACCAGCTTTGCCTGATAGCTCATCAGAAGAACATCACAACAAAGATGGTTTTGAGCTCAGTTCCAATTCAGAGCACAGCAAAGGAACATCGAACAAGGAGGCACAGGAGGGCAGGAAAGGAAGTTGTACCAAATTGGGGCGTGGAGCAGAAGTCTCGCTGGGAAACTGCACCCTCAACACACCAAGAAGTACTTCCTGGATAGTCAGGAGATTTCCCCCCGCCCCCACGGGTTGAGAAGCAGGAACTACAGTATTTCAAATGATGTAGTCAGCAAGAAATGGTTTTTATTGCATCATATGATGGCCCACCACCACTAGAAGGCCCAGGGTAAAAATAGAGATCAAGGGGAATTTTGGAATGTATCTCAGTGGTCAGCATTGTTAGCAGAACTAAAATGAAGAACGACCAGACCACAGACCTGCCTCAGCAAGGCAGAAGTCTCACGGAAACCCATAGGCAGTCGGCTTGTCAGTGCCCTGATGAAGTTCAAGTCTTCTGAGCCGAATTACAACTACAGACTGAACTACTTCCCAAAATCAGACTTGCACCCATCTCAGACGCTCCTAAATCTTAGAACCCAGTATTTGAGTTTCCAAAGGTTTATTCTAGAAGCTGGAAAAATTCAAGACTGGAGGCTGAAAAGCATACAGTGTGGAGTTCATGATGGGAATGTCTCACTCCCCCCCCTCCCAATGAACAGCAGGATTTGAAGGACAATTGCTAGAAATATTATGTACACAGGATTTGAAAAGATCAAGAAAAACATTTTATCAGAGATTTCTGATGCTACAGCCAAGACAAAGAGAAGAGGTGTCAGAGGCCATGCCATAAACTGCTTTTTAAAGGAAAAGTATATTGCTAGATTCAGATGTTTTTTAGGAAGAGATGGAAAATGAAGTCATCATGACTGGATCAATAGATGTCTCTAATAACGTCCAGAGAGAGTATTATGAGAAAACGATTGAAGAGCTACAAAATTGGAAAAAAAGGAGATAGGATTCGAAGAGGAGACCTTAATGTTGTCAGTGATAATTATTAATCCTTCTAGCCAGAATTCAGTGCATGGTAGAATGCCTCGAATAGTTAGAAACTGGTAACAAATAGGAGAGTTAGAGGATGTCTGGAAATTAGGTAATCTGGAAAAAAAATGCATTTATTTGAAGAAGGGCATGGGACATACTCCAGGAATGATTATAACTTTGCTTCTCCTACGGTACAATACAGTTATGGGTGTAGAGCAGTGGTTCTCAAACTTTTAAGCACTGGGACCGACTTTTTAGAATGACAATCTGTCTGGGACCCACCAGAAGTGATGTCATGGCCGGAAGTGTCGTCATTGTGATGCCAGAGCCTGCTGCTTTCCTGAAAGCGCAGCCATCAATTGGGTTATCCTCAGCCATTTTGCAATAGCAAAGTGAATCAGAAATTTAAAAAGCCTACTTACAAGCTTGACACAAGCAAAACAACCACATAGCCTTCCCCCTTTCTAGCATCTCATCTTCCCATATTTTCAATATGGCTACTTTAGGTGCTTTGTGACCCATACAAAATTGGCTTGTGACCCACTGGTGGGTCCCAACCCACAGTTTGGGAACCACTGGTGTAGAGTGTTAACAACTAGGACGATGATCCATGCATATCACACGCTAGTTGTGTTAACATCTGCAGGGAAAGAGGTGTTTAAAGATGAAAAATGGAAAATGGATAGTATCTTACTAAAACTCAACCCCAACCTGAATAGGATATTGAGTCCACTTTCCCAGATCCTGAGAATGGGATGCATGAACAATAGGAAAGACTTTCAAGATCTGGATCTGGTGGATGCTGATGAGAATCAGGATTACCACAGAAAAAAGGAAGGCAGAAAGTGTTGAATAAAAATAGACTGCAGAAGTTAGAAGAACACAAACAAGGTGCATGTCATGAAATGGAGCAACATACGGGATAGAAATACAGGCATGCCCCTGTATCCACTGATTTGGTATCCACGGTTTCAGTTTACCATATGGGTACTGGGACCCCTATTAAAAAGATAGGGGGACGTTAATGAATCTCTTTTTTTTACCTTGTTGAGGCAAAACCACTGATGTTTCCCTATCTTTAGAAAAGCATCCCCAGTATCCATGTTTCAGGTATCCACAGAGGGGTTTCCAGCACAGAACTCTAGAGGATACTGGCGCATGCCTGTAAATTAAGTTACTGTATCCCTGCAGTGCAGAAAAACGTGCCATACAAAGTAAGGCTGCAATCCTATGACACTTTCCTGGGTGTAAGCACCATTGGACATAATGGGACTTTCTTTTGAGTAGACATGCATACGGTGCATATCTTTCTTGACTATAATCAATCAAGGAAAATTGTTGCCCCGCTGTTGGAAGAGAACAAAAAGGACACCATAGTTATTACATGAAAGAAGATGCAGATGCGAATTTTGTTTAAAGGAATAACCAAAGAATCTGAAGCTTTCTTTGAAGCCTCATCAAAATCAGCTAATCCATTTTTGTGATTTAAAAAGATCCGCCCGAACGGCTGCAAAAACACTGAGGCAGCAACCAGTGGTTTCCAGAGCTTCTTATCACTCATGGGACACTTCTCACATTGCACAGACTGCTGGGGAAATTCTTGAATATCAATCAAGGGCCATCACACATGGCACAGTGTGGGAGAGTTAAAACAGATAAAATGAAATACTTTTTTACCCAGCGGGTAATTAAGCTATGCAACTCCTTGCCACAGGAGGTGGTGATGGCATCTGGCCTAGATGCCTTTAAAAGGGGATTGGTCCATCATGGGCAATAGGCCATGATGGATTGGGCAACCCCCTTATGTTAATAGTAGGCTACTTCAGAATGCCAGGTGCAGGGGAGTGGCAACAGGATGCAGGCATCTTATTGTCTTGTGTGCTCCCTGAGGCACCTTTGGCCTGATCCAGCAGGGCTCTTCTTATGTTCTTAAGGCCCAGATTGGGTTGCAAATTATTCACCTCAGAAATTTACCTTGGAATGGCAGATACAAGGGAGTGGCAACAGGACGCAGGCATATTGCTGTCTTTTGTGCTCCCTGAGGCATCTGGTGGGCCACTGTGCGATCCAGGAAGCTGGACTAGATGGGCCTTTGGCCTGATCCAGCAGGGCTCTTCTTAAGGCTCAGATTGGGTTGCAAGTTATTATTTACCTCAGAATGTTACATCAGGCATTTACCTCAGAATGCCAGGTGCAAGGGAGTGGCAACAGAATGCAGGAAGCCTGTTGTCTCGTGTGCTCCCTGAGGCATCTGGTGGGCCACTGTGAGCTACAGGAAGCTGGAGTAGATGGGCCTTTGGCCTGATCCAGTGAGGCTCTTCTTATGTTCTTACAGTCTCGTTTCACATAAAGGGTTCTCCAGGCTGGACAGGTCTAGCTGTCATTCCTTGAAAGCACATCACATAAAACTCCCTAGACCATTTTTCTCAGACAGTGGGTTGGGATGCACTGGGCGAGTCGCAAGTCAATTTCAGGTGGGTCACATAGCACCTAGCACAGCCAGCATTGAAAATATGGGAAAATGGGACACTGGAAAGGGGGAGGGCTGTGTGGTTGTTTTTCTTCTGTAAAGGTTGTTAAATAGACTTTTTCCTTTTCTGATTTACTTTGCTATTGGAAAATGACTGAGAAATAACCCAATTTATTGTTGCATTCTCAGGAAAGCAGCAGCCTCAGGCATCACGGGATTTCCAGCTACAACATCATTTCCAGGACTCTGGAAAACAAGTCCTATGAGGAAAGGTTGAAGGAACTCGGTATGTTTAGCTTGGGGAAGGCTGAGAGGGGGTATGAGAGCCCTCTTTCAAATATCTGAAGGGTTGTCATGAGGAAGAAGGGACACATTTGTTCTCATCTGCCTTTGACAGTAGAACTAGGTCCAATGGGTACCAATTGCAAGACAGAAGAGCCCGGCTGGACATCAGGAAGAATTTCTTGATGATAAGGGTGGTTCGACAGTGGAACAGATTGCCAAGGGAGGTGGTGGATTCTCCCTCACTGGAGACCTTTGAGCAGAGGCTTGACAGGCACTTGCTGCAGATGTTCTAGGAGGATTTCCTCCTACAGACAGGGGGTTGGTCTAGATGACCTTGTAGGTCCCTTCCAACTCGTATGATATGATTCTATGGCATCACTTCTGATGGGTCTTGGACAGACTGTTATTCTAAAAAGTGTGTTCTGATGCTAAAACGTTTTGAGAACCACTGCCCTAGACCTTCAAAGCTGTGCACTGCAGGGGAAAGGCTGGTAACTGAGGACAAGACCACTTGTTAACCCTCACTCCTCCCACCAGGGAATCCTTGAGAAGCTTCCAGAAAACCTCAGGCTTCCTCACAACAGCCAAGAAATCAGAGGCTTATACAAATGAGTCTGCATGTGTGGCCTCGAGATACACAGCTGTTGGGAAAAGGAGAAGGTTCTCTCCAAGCTCTTTTCAACAATGGCTGTTGGACCATTGTTCTAGTCTTAATATCTATGTGAGGTATCACGGGCTCCTGCATTTAATTTTACACACACACACGTAGATATTAAGACTAGAACAATGGCCACTCATCTTTGCATTTCTTCAAGTGTTTTCCTCTCCTACCACTTATGCCTACTAAAGACCTCACTCATTTCATAACCTCTTGAGGTGGGTTGCAAGAGCTTTAAAAGCAACCTTTATAAACTGAAAAAAAAATGGAATTGTTTATATTTCATCTCCGGAAAAATGAGAGTGCCAACCCATGCACTTTACTTACTTCCACTGTGCTTAATAGGACTTTAGCAAAACCTGCACAGGATTATAGCAGGAGTGGTTAAACCTGCTTAATATTTGAGCCACATACAATAAACTTCAGATGTTTGAGAGTCGCAATCTTTAAGAAGCATTTTTAAATATATTCATTCACCATGAACATTAAACTTGCATTTTTAATCCAGTGGACTCTCAGAGCGCAATCCTAAACTGGAGTTAGGCTGGCATAAGCTAAGCCAGCAAAGTTTGGCCAGCACAAGGGCCACCATAAAGCGTGTTTAGACCACTCTGGGAATCAAGGAGGATGGCGCATGTCTGTGCCCTGGCCTCTCCGCCTCTGAGAGTGGTCCAAGCATACTTTACGGTGGCCCTTGTGCTGGCCAAACACTGCTGGCCTAACTCAGTTTAGGATTGCGCTCTCAGTTTATAACCATTAAGAAAATCATAAAGCTCAAAAATTTCTTATTTACCTTTTACATTAATTGTGACCCAGAAAAGAGCTCAACCGACGTATTTCTGAGAGCCGCACATGACATGTGAAAGCGCCACATGGGGATTTTGAGCCCTTGTTTAGCCACCCTTTGATTACAACCTTTGGGCCCAATCCTAAGAAAGCCCCGCCCACTGGCTGATGCCGCTGGGCCAACAGCGTGCACACTGAGTCCAGCGTGGGAGGGGGATGGGACAGTCCGGAGGCCCCTTCAGGTAAGGAAACTTTTGTTCCCTTACTTTGCGACAAGGATCTGGCATCACTCTTGTCAAATCTGCGCCACCTATTTTGGGGCAGATTGGGTGTTAACCCCTGCTAACTGGGCAAGAGGCACTTTTTCAAGTGGTGCCCTCTTATATTTAAGAACATAAGAACATAAGAAGAGCCCTGCTGGATCAGGCCAAAGGCCCATCTAGTCCAGCTTCCTGTATCTCACAGCGGCCCACCAGGTGCCCCAGGGAGGCATGTAACAACAAGATGCTTACATCCTGTTGCCACTCCCTTGCACCCGGTACCAGTAGCCCACCACCTTTGTAAAGAGGTTGCACAATCCATCATTGCCTATATAATAGCCCATGATGGACCTTTCCTCCAGAAATCTGTCCAATCCCCTCTTAAAGGCATCAAGACCAGATGCCATCACCACCTTCTGTGGCAAAGAGTTCCACAGATTAACTACCCGCTGGGTAAAAAAGTACTTCCTTTTATCTGTTTTAACTCTCCCAACCCTCAGCTTTAGTGGATGCCCCCTGGTTCTGGTGTTTTGAGAGAGGGAAAAGAACATCCCTCTATCGACTTTATCCCTTCCATGCATAATTTTGTATGTCTCAATCATGTCCCCCCTCAGGCGCCTTTTTTCTAGACTGAAGAGCCCCAAACGCTGCAGTCTTTCTTCATAAGGGAGGTGCCCCAGCCCCGTAATCATTTTTGTCGCTCTCTTCTGCACCTTTTCCAACTCCACTATGTCCTTTTTGAGATGCGGCAACCAGAACTGGACACAATATTCCAGGTGTGGCCTTACCATTGATTTGTACAATGGCATGATAATATTGGCTGTTTTATTCTCAACCCCTTTTTTAATGACCCCAAGCATGGAATTGGCCTTCTTAATTGCTGACGCACACTGGGTCGATACCTTCATTGAATTGTCCACCAGCACCCCAAGATCTCTCTCCTGAGCTGTCACAGACAGCTCAGAACCCATTAGCCTATAGGTAAAGTTTTGGTTTTTTGCCCCAACGTGCATCACTTTACATTTGTCTATGTTGAAACGCATCTGCCATTTGGCTGCCCATTCCCCCAACTGGGAGAGATCCTTCTGGAGCTCTTCACAATCGTCTCTGGTTTTTACCACCCGGAAAAGTTTTGTGTCATTCGCAAACTTGGCCACCTCACTGCTTATCCCTGTCTCCAGGTCATTTATGAATAAGTTGAAAAGCAATATTTAGCAGGGGGAGAGCAATTGTCCCTCTTCACTCCAGCACAGTGTCTTTCTCGTGGCTGTTGCTGGTGGTGTTCTCCATTCTTTTAGATTGTGAGCCCTTTTGGGACAGGGAGCCATTTAACTTTAATGTTATTATTTGCCTGTAAACCGCTCTGTGAACTTTATGTTGAAAAGCGGTATATAAATACTAGTGATTGATTCAATCAATCAATCAATCAATCAATCAATCAATCAACAGGTACTTATATACCGCTTTTCAACACGAAGTTCACATAGCGGTTTACAGGCAAATAGTAATAATAAAGTTAAATGGCTCCCTGCCCCAAAAGGGCTCACAATCTAAAAAGGCAGACCGCCAGCAACAGCCACTAGAAAGACTGCGCAGGGGTGAAGAGGGACAGTTACTCTCCCCCTGCTAAATATAAGAGGAACACCACTGGAAAAAGTGCCTCTTGTCCAGTTAGCAGGGGTGATTGATTGATTGATTGATTTTGCTGCTGCAGAACCAAGGGGAATGGTGGAGCTCAGGATACCAGCACACTGAGTGCTGCTGGTAACCACCCCCTCCCTGCCCAGAACCTTTTCCCCTCCCTCCCCCTCCCTCCCCCATTCCTCTCGCCCCCACTGCCACTTTATCTATTCTACCATTGAAACCATTCAATTCTACCATTGAATCTATTCTACCACTGCCAGTTTATCTATTCTACCATCAGTCCATGAGCAACACCACCAATTGCTGGGCTGGCATCGCCGCCCACAGAACTCATGTTCAGCTGGCAGGCAGGCCCATGAGGATCAGGCTGTCCATCTAATTGGCGCTGCACACTGTCTCTCAGGCAGCCCCTGGGAAACATGATGACCTAGAGACATCAGCTTATGCCTCTAGGCAAAGTTCTCAGGTTGTCTCTTGCTGAGTAGAGCTTGATGCATCTTTTCAGCTTTTTGGGGAAAAAAAAGTGTCAAAGGCAGCGTATGTGCGCTTCTGCCAATGACTTCCCCACTCCTGCTGCAGGAAAGGTCCCTGAGCCCCACTCCCCTCACTACACCCCCTTTTTATTTTGCTTTTTCTACAAGGGCATAGCGCTGCATGCGCTTTCAGTGGAATCATTCCTAAAAAACATGAAAGCACCGCATTTGTTGAAAATCCACATCTTTTAAGTAGGGCACAGAGATGGATGTCTGAGGGAAAAAAATGCTCATCTGTGATCACGCAAAGAATCCAACTCCTTCAGTTTGCCTTGCCTTGAAAAAGCAAGCTGGTGGTTCTCAGGGTATAGAAAACATTTGGGGATAGAAATATAGAGCTTCAACCCTCAAAACTAAGACCCCACAATCTCTGCATGTTTACTGGAGGGATTAATTCAACATCACATCTCAGAGCTTTCCTTCATGCCCAGACCCCTCCTTAAGAGAGGGGGCAATCTTGCACCTGACCCCAGGGCAATGAGCCAAGATTTGCCCAAAGGGTGTTCATTCCACTGGGGCTTATGCTATGAAGTTCCTAAGCACATAGCATTCAAATGCGCCCTTCTCCTTTCCATTGTTTGCAGCAGTGAAGAAGTCCTTTTAAAGACAAACAGCAAATCACTCTGTTATTATGCAAATCTTATGCAACTTATCAGATCTATAGAACATCCTCCTCAAAGGAGCTGAGAGGCGCATGCTCAGAACACCAGACCTCCCCTGATTTAATTTCTCCAGGCAATTGATCCCGAACTGATTACAAACAGTTAATTGCAGGAATCATGCAGAGTCTGTGTTTTAAGAAAGGAGGAAGAAAGGGAGCTTTTTCTTTGGAAGACAGACCACAGAGATCGCAATGCGACAGAGGAAATGATGGAATCTCAAAGCTAAGTAGGGCTCCATTGGCTGGGAGTGCAAGGGCTAAACTCGACTGCCATGGGGGAGTTCTGCAACTAGACAAGTGACAGCTGTGGGGAGGGGGCAATTGGGAGGGGGCTGGCAGTGGTATGTGACCAGCCTTTCCTCCCCTTTGCAGCCCATCCCTAATTCAAATCTCTCTCTCTCTCTCTCTCTCTCTCTCTCTCTCTCTCTCTCTCTCT
>JAJKFI010000104.1:2043073-2074387 GCA_029204185.1 Lerista edwardsae | reverse complement strand
CTCTCTCTCTCTCTCTCTCTCTCTCTCTCTCTCTCTCTCTCTCTCTCACTCTGGAAGCTTCTTCCAGATGCCAGAGATGGAACCTTCTGGCAGAAGAGGAAGTGCCATTCTCCCCTTTTTCTTACATTCTCCCCTTCTCTGCTAATATAGCAGGTGCGTGGGTGAGGGCGAAACTCCTATACTACGGTTTTCCTCCTACAGCTACTTGGTGGCGCTGTGCCTGGCTGCTTATGCGCAGGGTCAGGCCCCTTCCCCTGCCCCTCGGCACTCCTGCTTCCGACTGCCCCCTCCCTCACGGACCAAGTTCTGCCCTCTCCGGACTTCCACAGCAGCTCAGCACCGCCAATCAGAATGCCCTGGAAAGGGCGGCTGCCCAGTGAAGGCACTGCCGTACTTGCTAGGAAGTGCGCCCTCCATCCTCGCAGGGCTGGCAAGTGCGCATGCAGGACGAGTGAAGTGTCCACCCTGAAGCGTCTCCAAGGCTCCAGGGAACGAGAGGACCGCTTTGCAGGAGGGCCCCACCATCCATCGTTTGGCACGGGTGCGCTTTGCCTGCCGACCATTTCGGGCTCCCTCATGGGCAATGCCAGCGACAGGGATCGAGGTGGCAGGGCCGGGAGGGAGCCCCGGACAGCCGCTGCCCATCGCAAGGAGGCAGCCTTGGTCTGAGGCCACACGAAGCCGCTTCAAATCCCTCACGGGGTCTGTCCAACGAAGCCTGAAGAGCTGCGGGTGGACACAAGCCCCAGCATTGCTTGGCCTGAGATGACAAGCAGGTCAGAGGAGGGTCGGCCACCCAGAGCACCCCTTCCTAGCTAAAGACGTAAAATGTGTGGGTGCGCGTGTGATCTGCTGCAACAGGTGACGGCTCTCCCTAGCTAGGCAGCCTTGAGACCAGCGGCATCATGCAGCCGGAAAGCTGGGCGGGAGGAACGGGTGAGCGGCAGCCCGCCTGTTGCATACCGCTCCGTTTCACCGTACCGCTCCAACGGCGAAATGGAGCGGTACGCAACGGGCGGGCTGCCACTCACCCGTTCCTCCCGCCCAGCTTTCCGGCTGCATGACGCCGCTGCTTGAGCTTAAGCACAAAGATGCTCATCATGCCCACTGTCACCCTCTCTGGCTGGACGCAGCTCTCCGACACAGAACTCTGATCAGGGCGCAATCCAGGAAGAGCCCTTGAGCGGGCGCAAGCTGCTTGCCTCGCCCCTGCATCGATTCTGCGCGCACTGTGTGGCGCAAGGCTGCTGTCCAGGACACCTGCGCCAGCACTGCGCCCACCGGGCCGAAGCTGGCAGCAGCACAGGCCACACGGCGCTGGCAGAGGCTGGCGCCGTGCTGCTCCCGCACCAGCCAAGTGTGGCTGGCACAGGGATGGTTCTGGGCGGTGGGAGGGAGAGCATTTCTGAGCAGGGGGTGGGCCAGCCTGGGGAGGGGGCTGGAGTTGGGATGCGGCCCTTAGGCTAAGCAGCAGTCGCAGATCCCAGGTGCCCACTGGGGCAGCTGGCCCTGGCCTTCGGGAGGCTCCTGCCTGCTCCCCACTGGCTCTGCCTACAGTGCAGGCCCCAGCGCCAGTTAGGATTGTGCCCAGTAGTGGGATCTAAATGATTTAGGAACAGGAACTCACTTTTGATTGGCACTTGTCGGGAACCCGGAACCAGCCACGGAGCCCGTTAGGATCCGGATCGCCCGTTCTGGTCCGTTCCCCCTGAATGACATCACTGCCTTCACCCCCCCCTAGGAATCCAGAGTCGCTCCCTTTAACCCTCTGAGTGCCGGCCAACCAAGAAGAAAAGCTCTTTGCAGAGGAATTGGGAGGGGGGAGGAGGGAGAGTGAAGTGGGCGGAGTCAGCCCTAATTTTAACTAGTGGAACTGAGTTCCCCCGCATTCCCCCTCAATCCCACCACTGATTGTGCCCCCTTTCAACATCAGGGGCTGAGCCTGGGATGCGTCTGACTGCAAAAGCGCATGCTCTGTTATGGATGCAGCAACGGCCTCTCTGGGCATGCGGCACCTGCTCCCATCGCATGACCACAAGCGTCTTCTCCCCCCTTCCCAATTCTGCGTCCAGAAAAGACCAGCGGCTTACAGAATTTGGAAGCAGCACAGACACGCGTGTGTTCTCTTCTTCTGCCTAATTGAATCAGGCCTCAAAACCCAGCTCGCCTTTTCATTTTGAATCATTTGGCAAGGATTTGGGGACTGGGGAAAAAGGGATTAAAGCAAGAGCCCCTTGCTGTGGTGCAAAGAACACAGAGACAAAGGACAGAGAGCATCCGCCATCTGCTGCCAAGGCCCCACCAGCTTTCCAAGCCGAAGGACCCACCTTTCCCCCCCGTCAGCACTGCTGGGCACACATTCCATTTCCGTCCCAATTTTCTATATTGCCACGACAAAGCCATCTCCCCTACAGGTGGCAACGCATTTCAGTAACACTGTCCTTCAACAGAACTGGCAGTGAGCATCCTCTCCCCCACCGCCCCAGAACTGCCCTCATCACAACATCACACCATGACTCAGCATCATAGAGATAGAATTCACTGGAGACGGCATCCCTGTTGATTTAATAGGAGCCCAGTGAAGCCACCTCGAGTAGACAAAAATGGCTGACTCAGATCATCGCCGTGAGGGAGGATTGCCGTGAATTAGTATACTCAAAACAATCCTGATTCCAAGCATTTCAGATTGCTTTGCTCGAACTGTTTAGGACTGAATAAAAATAAAAACTTACAAAAGTAAAAACATAATTTTAACATGGAATACATGAATCTTTCCGTGGAAATTAAATCCCATTTTTCTGACAGCGATTCGCACACCCGTATGCAGAACACGCAGGCATGCTTAAAGACGTTGAAATTAACTTTTACACACGTGCAGGGAGATTTTTATTTGTGAATTCGCGGCAATCCTCCCTCACGGCGATGATCTGAGTCAGCCATTTTTGTCTACTCGAGGTGGCTTCAAGAAAATGACGTCATGCCGTCTCTAGTGAATTCTATCTCTATGCTCAGCATCATCCCAAGAGGATTCTGGGGAGAAAGGGGGGAATCCTGTTGGTGCTGCCGCTATTGTTGCAAAACAGGCAGGGGAGGTGGCAGAGGCCTCGAGGGCTAGAGGAGGAGGGGCCGATTCCTACCCGCCTCCCCCATTTGCCCCAAAGTCTCAGCAGGCAGCTCTTGGAACGGGCTTTGCTTATTTATGATTTACTGCATCGCTTTATTCATTTATGATTTACAACCATCCCGGCAGAATTTCACGCTTTATGCATTGCATGGGGAGGTTCTCAGCTTCAGTTTTGCTTTTCCTTCCCTCTCTGAAAGATCGGCTGTGCCACTGTTTTGGGAAGCCCCCTTCAGTCAGGTCAAGGTTCCATTGTGGCCTACACAACCCATCCGTTGAAAACTAAAGCATCCTCCTGCAGCAACCCCCCATCAGTGGTATTGCTGGGGTGTGTGTGTGTGCAGACTGGGTGTGTGACACCACCACTGGCCCAAAATGTGAAAATCCAAGTCTTTTTCAGTAATACCATAATGTTATATATCAATGGTTTCCAAACTGTGGGTTGGGACCAGCGGTGTCATGCAGCCGGAATGCTGGGCGGGAGGAACGGGTGAGCGGCAGCCCGCCTGTTGTGTACCGCTCCGTTTCAGCATCTTCCCGGGGGCGGGGAAGACGGCGAAACGGAGCGGTACGCAACGGGCGGGCTGCCGCTCACCCGTTCCTCCCGCCCAGCGTTCCGGCTGCATGACGCCGCTGGTTGGGACCCACCAGTGGGTCAAGAGCCAATTTCAGGTGGGTTGTAAAGTACCTAGGGGAGCCATATTGAAAATACGGGAAGATGGGACACTGGAAATGGGGAGGGCCGTGTGCCTGTTTTGCTTGTGTCAAGGTTATAAATAGGTTTTTTTTCTTTCTGATTCCCTTTGCTATTGGAAAACGGCTGAGAAATAACCCAACGTCTTGCCGTATTATCAGGAAAGCAGCAGGCTCTGATGTCACAATGATGGCACCTCCGGCCATGACATCACTCCTGGTGGGTCCCAGGCCGAATTTCATTCTAAAAAGTGGGTCCCGGTGCTAAAAGGTTTGAGAACCACTATTACAGATCATTTGATGTAGAATTCAATGCAGAATGCAATGAAACAAATTGTGTTGAAATATAAGGGTTACACCCATTCTAATGGTGCCACTGCATTTATGCTCTGCATATGATACTGCAATTTATTCTGTATGGTCTGGAACTGGAGGAGGTCCATCAGGCTGGGGGAAGCAATGAGCTCTCATGCCAGGTGACACACACCCTAGTGATGCCACTGCCTCCCACCTTTTTAGGCCCAGGCTCACCTCAAGGGAAGCTGCCAAAGAAACTCAGCTGGGAGACTCCTGGGACCAAACAGGGGAATATGTTTTTCGCATTCTTGTTTAGATTTAGAACAGACAAACGGCAACCACCCAGGTTAAAGATAGCATTTTAAATAAACCATTCTGAAATGTTTGCATTTTTAAGACAGATAAATCTCTCTCTCTTTCTCTCAAACACACACACACACACACACACACACACAGAGCAGTTGATTATGCTTGGGAACAGATACAGAGAAAATCAAACTTGCCAGTTCTCCTATTGGGCCTCCCTAGTCCGGGATGTTCTACCCACCTTTCATCTCTGTCAACAGGTTGGAAAAAAACCAAGAAAATCACACACCCCTGCAGTTAATTAACAGGAGCCACGAGCATCATAGCAGCGTCTGGGGCACGTTTCATGCATGGTATGGCTGGAGAAGGTCTCGGCCCCAGCCCCTGGCATCTCAGGTGAGGCTGCGATCCTGGGCCCGCTCCCTTGGGGGGGAAGTCCCCCTGACTCGGCAGCAGGCCGCAGCGACGCATGCGGGAGGTCTGGGAGAAAACCCTGGAGTGTCACTAGTCCAAGTGGACAGTGCTGGGCAAGGAAGGCTGCGGGGTCTGGCTCACAACAGGGCAGCCTTAAGCAGTGGCGGATCTAGGGGGTGGCAGGGGGGGCAAGAGCCCTGGGCGCCATCTTGGGGCCGTCTAGGGGGGCACCAGTGGCCCCTGCAACATTGTGCAGGTAGACCTGGGCTCCGGAACCCAGGTCTACCCATTGGGACCAGCTGCGAGTAGACCTGGGCTCCCTTGAAGGGAGCCCAGGTCTATCCGCGGCCGTTTCTAATGGGTAGACCTGGGCTCTCTCGAGGGGAGCGCAGGTCTACCGGTGGCTGGTTCCAATGGGTAGACCTGGGCTCCATTGAGGGGAGCCCAGGTCTACCCGGGGCTGCTTCTGGTGGGTAGACCTGGGCTCCCACGGGGGTGCACTTCTATTGGGTGCCCCGGGCGCCATTTTGACTAGGTCCGCCCCTGGCCTTAAGCGCCTCCAAGCTGCAGAGGGACCTTTTAGTACTTTGCTGGACAGGCAGTGCCGGCACCAACGTTGCCCTTTGGCAAAGCCCTGCAACAGAGCCCCCCCCCCTGTCCGCCCCCCGATGGTGCACTGGGCACTACCATTGTCTCCAGGATTTGGCCTGGCCAGACGCCCTGTGTTGGGCCCTCACCTGGGGAGCGGCTGTAGCTCACAGCTCTAGTGGTGGAGCCTCCGCTTTGCATTCAGGGTGCCATCCCAGGAGCACCCTTGGGCGGTGCTGGCCGCTTGCTTCAGCCCTGCACATGCACCACTGGCGCAAGGGTGCCATTTTGGATGCCCACACCAGTGCCGCATCCACTGAGCCGATGCTGGCAGCAGAACTGGCCCAGCAGCGCTGGTTGAAGCCGGTGCCATGCCACTCCTGCACCAGCCGAGTTTGGCTGGCACAAGAGCGTTTCCGGGCAGTGCAAGGGAGGGTGGGAGGGCGTTTCCGGGCAGGGGGCGGCCCGGAGGCATCCTGGCCCAGGGATGGGGGTGGAGCTGGGATTCGGCCATTAGGCCGCATCTAAGCTCCCGCCCCCAGGCCTTGTGGCCCTGATTCGGTACATGTGCTTCCGTGGCTCTGTGCCTGCTAAGTAGCAGGCGTAGGTCCAAGGAGCCCACTGGGGCGGCTGGCACCTACCCCGTGATAAGGGCGTGAACATGCCCTTGCCCCACGGAGGCTCCAGCCTGCTCCCAAGCTGCACTGCATCCAGCGCATCCAGCGGAACCACAACTTTTTGCGACTTGGCCCGGGTTCCGCTGCTAGTCTGAACGGACAATACTGATCCGGACGGAGCAGTGGTCTGGTTCCGAATCAGGCAGCTCTGCGTGTCCATGTCCGTCCGTCCCCATCCTATGTCCTCCTCTTAAAATATCCCAAAGGCTGGAAGAGGAAGAGGACCAGAGACGGTGGGTGCGAGCCCAATTTAGATCTGAACACAAGATGTTCGTGTATCCTACCCATCGGCTGGAGGAATACGTCGTAAGAACATAAGAAGAGCCCTTCTGGATCAGGCCAAAGGCCCATCTAGTCCAGCTTCCTGTATCTCACAGCGGCCCACCAGGTGCCTCAGAGAGCACTCGAGACAAAAAGATGCTTGGACCTGTTGCCACTCCCTTGCACCCTGAAGTAGCCCACCACCAATGTAAGGAGGTTGCACAATCCATTATGGCCCATGATGGACTTTTCTTCCAGAAATCTGTCCAATCCTCTTTTAAAGGCATCTAGACCAGATGCCATCACCACCTCCTGTGGCAAAGAGTTCCACAGATTTAACTACCCACTGGGTAAAAAAGTACTTCCTTTTATCTGTTTTAACTCTCCCAACCCTCAGTTTTGGCGGATGAACCCTGGTGCTGGTGTTTTGAGAGAGGGAAAAGAACATCCCTTTATCGACTCTATTTATTTTGTATGTCTCAATCATGTCCCCCCTCAGGCGCCTTTTTTCTAGGCTGAAGAGCCCCAAACGCTGCAGTCTTTCTTCATAAGGGAGGTGCCCCAGCCCCGTAATCATTTTTGTCGCTCTCTTCTGCACCTTTTCCAGCTCCGCTACATCCTACTGGACTGCCTTCTCTGTAGTTAAAAAACATTAAAAGGCACGCACTGCCTCTGCTGTCAGAACCCGCCGTCAGGGAACGTGAAATGAAGGAAAACCATTTCGGTGCTTTGGAAGGACCATTTCGTCTCATTTGCAAGAGCAATTTTTTGGGTGTCGATTTACCCAGATAGCAGCCGAGCAGGCATGGAAGGCTCGTTTTCAAGCCGAGTAATTGTGCGTTATTCTGCCAGAGCCTGTACCCTGGCTCTCGATGCACGGCGTCCAACGTGAAACGCAGCCATTCCCTGGAAGCTCAGCTCATCTCCACTTGCCACCCAGGGCTCACAGAACTTCAGTGGCCAACAAATTCTGTCCTCTCCACCCAGTGCTCCTGAACGCCCTTCCCATCTCTGAGCACACCCACAGTACTGCACAGAGCAGTGATTTTCCATGTTTTGGGCTCACAGCCAGTAATGGGATCTGGGGATTGACTACAGGAACGCTGGGCGGGACTTACGCGTGATTGGCAGCCCGCCCGTTTCGTTCCTTCGGCTGCCCGCTGGTCGCGCGGGCTTCTCCTGGGGAGCGCGCCCCACCGCTGCTCGTCCGATCACCCGGCACGCCCCCCACCCGTCCCCCCTGGCGAACCGGCACCCCTCCGAGGCCAGGGCGGGCGGCGGACCGAACGGACGGGCAGCCAATGACGCGTAAGTCCCACCGAAGTCCCGCCCAGCGTTCCTGTAGTCAATCCCCAGATCCCATTACTGCTCACAGCACACTGACCGCTACGGTCTTCCCTCTGGTCTTCGCCTCTTGTGATGTCACATCCAGGAGCCTCTTCCAACAGCCACGCCTGTGCTTCTAGGGCAACAGTCTAAATCGGCTATTTTCCACCTTTTTCATCTCATGCCACACTGACCAGATGCTAAAATTGTCAAGACACACCATCAGCCTTGATCACTGCAAAGGCGCACCAGGCTGCTGGTGTGGGGTTCACATCCCTCAACAGTCCTACTACATCAGGGGGTTCCAGACTTTTCAGTACGAGGGCTACAGCGTATATTTCAGATTTTCGCAGGCCAAAAAAAAAAAATCAGTTTTATAAATGGATGAATGAGATTTAAATGAATGAATAAGTTTTACGTGGATCTTTTTTGTCTCCAGTAAGGTATGATGCAGAACAAAAGAGAAATGTGACATTTACAAAGAAACAATGCTGTGCTTAAACTGAGAAATGATATACAATGAGTAAAAATGTCAAATACTTTAAGTTGCAGCGGGCGGGATAAAATCTTGTGGCAGGGCTGGATCTGGCCCCCGGGCCATAGTTTGGAGACCCCCATATTAAGCAATGATGTTTTTAAATAAATAAATCTGCCGAACTCTCATGGCGCGCTTGCAGACCATTCGCAGCCCACCAACGTGCCAGGGCACACTGGTTGAAACTAACCTGTCTACGGTAACCAATTGTTTGTCCTGCTTCATAAGAACATAAGAAGAGCCCTGCTGGATCAGGCCAAAGGCCCATCTAGTCCAGCTTCCTGTATCTCACAGTGGCCCAACAGATGCCTCAGAGACCACACAAGAAGACAAGATGCCTGCATCCTGTTGCCACTCCCTTGCACCCGGTACTCTGAAGTAGCCTACTACTAATGTAAGGAGGCTGCACAACCCATCATTGCCTATAGCCCACGATGGACTTTTCTTCCAGAAGTCTGTCCAATCCCCTTTTAAAGGCATCCAGACCAGATGCCATCACCACCTCCTGTGGCAAAGAGTTCCACAGATTAACTACCCGCTGGGTAAAAAAGTACTTCCTTTTATCTGTTTTAACTCTCCCGACCCTCAGTTTTAGTGGATGCCCCCTGGTTCTGGTGTTTTGAGAGAGGGAAAAGAACATCCCTCTATCGACTCTATCCCTTCCATGCATAATTTTGTATGTCTCAATCATGTTCCCCCTCAGGCGCCTTTTTTCTAGACTGAAGAGCCCCAAACGCTGCAGTCCTCCAGATTGTTTCCTCCAGATAGTTGCACTAGAATCTTAGCCACAGAACCTGGATGACTTTTGCAGCAATTTTCAATCATTGGGCTCCGAATGCGGTGGCACAACTGCGGTTGCAAAGAGGGTACCACTGCAAAGATGGTATTAATTGCTGCAGCAGAACTAAAAAGCTGGCACCCTCCTGAGCCAGACAGAGAGATGTGAATGGCATCTACTGGTGAAGAAACAAGCAAAGGGCTCAATCTGAACCAGCTGTCCAGAGCTGATGGCTGCAGCCCCAGAGTAAGGTAATATAAGGGAGCAAACACTCCCTTACCTGGAGGAGGCCACCGTGACACCTCCCCACCACCACAGTATGTAGTGCACATCCCACTGGTGCGGCTAAGCTCTGGAAAGCTGGACAGGATTGGGCTGAAGCAGAGCACCCTCCACGGCATCTAGTTTGGCCTGCGCATGACAGTAAGGAAGGTATGTGACCAAAGGACCAACCCAAGCACCAGAGAGCTGGCTTTGCCACAAGGTGCCTACCCCAAGAACTCAACAGATGAACCGGGAACCAAAACGCGCAAGCCAGCTGGTCTCTTTTGGGGTGCAACGCATGCAGGCGACCACGTGCTTTCAAGCGAATTATTGTACAGGCACCTTAGCTGGGACTGGGTGCAATGGCCTGCCAAACATGTGCTCTGTAGCAGCTCTGGGATTGCTGCTCCCGTTGGGGGATGGTGGGACCCAAACAATGCAATGCTCCAGGTAGCGCTAACAGTGTTTTCAAAAGCTGGCGTGGTGCAGGAGGCCAGATGTCAAGCCCTGAAGGCCTCAGTCCAAATCTCACTTTAGCCGTGAGCTCATGAGATGGCTTTAGGCAAACCACAATGCTCAGGAGCTCAACTCCCAACAGCAGAATAGAAATAATAATAATAATGCTAGTATTTATATACTGCCTTTCTTTGGTCATTAGGTTGCTCCTCTGACTTTAATTCAAGGCGGTTTACATAGGCAGGCTTTATTTCTCTAACCCCCCAAGGGCTTTTTTTACAAATTACAAAGAAGTTTTGTCTTTCAAGAACTGCAACAACATACAGATGGAACTTTTGTGCTCTAGTCCTTCTTTCTGGCCGCACGATTGCCTTCCTGCTGGCTGATAGACAGCTTCTCTGCTCCCACCAAAGAAACACCTGGCCCAGCACAACTCCTCTCTCACAGGCAGCTGGAGACAGCTCTTACCAGTCGCACTTCTCAAGGTCTGCCGCTCACGGAAGCTTCCAGTGATCTCGAACTGGCGACCTTCGGATCTTATCTTCAGGCATTAACCCTCTCGACTAAACCTCCTGAAACATCTTCCCCTTAATCCTAGGTCCAGGAGTCCTTCTCAACTGTCCCATCTGATGGAATGCCACCTGCCTGGGGCTGCCCGAGGTCTACTCACTACGTTGATTCCAGAGTCACAGAAAAGACAAAGCGTCTTGTGACATCTTGTGACATAGGCTGGCACAGTTAGGCCAGAAAAGTTTTGCCGGCACAAAGGCCACCGTAAACTGCATTTGGACCACTCTTGGAGTCAGGGAGGATGGCGCATATCTGCGTGCTGGCCTCTCTGACTCCAAGAGTGATCCAAACATACTTTACAGTGTCCCTTGTGCCAGCACAACTTTGTTGGGCTAACTCCAGATTAGGTTAGGACTGCACCCTAAACAACGTTGTGCAGGTGGTCTGGTCCAGAGGGCAGAGCCACAGTTAAGGCCTAAGGTAAGATCTGAAGGTCGCCAGTTTGAGATCACCAGGAGCTTCTGTGAGTGGTGAGACCTTATGAATGCGACTGATAAGCTGAGCTGTCTCCAGCTGCCTTTTGTGGGAGAGGAGAAATGCTGGGCCAGCTGTTCCTTGGGTGTGAGCAAAGAAGTCAGCATTATTCAACCAACTTGGGACACAACCAGTGATGTCATGCAGGGGGTACGCAGGGGTACGCGAGTACCGGTTTCTAGGATTACAGCGAAACGGAGCGGTACGCAACGGGCAGGCTGCCGCTCACCCGTTCCTTCCGCCCAGCGTTCTGGCAGCATGACGCCGCTGGCTAAAACCAATGCCAGGCTTCAGGGTAGCTTTTTCTGTTCTCTGTTATATATGTATTTTTCTGTTTTATATGGGTTGTGGCATGAAAAAGGTTGAAGACCACTGCATATGAATAAAAAAAAACCACACGAGCAGGAGGAGTGGAGGAGAGAGTAAAGCATGATAAAATGCCCCATGAAAGGACTCCGGCATAGAAGTGGGACAGTCAGTGAGCAGCCTCGCTGGCCATGGTGGGTCAAGAGCCATGGTGGGTCTATTAGCGCATGCGCAGGCAGGCTGGACTCTGTGGACAAAGGCACCACATGCTCAAGGAACGCAGAAGGTATGGATGACTACGCCTGCGTGGAGCTCATTTCATCTGGACAGCCAGCCACCCAACCCCTCACTTCCTCATGGGATGCTAGTGACATGAAACGGTCACATATGAACACTGTCCTACCTTACAGGACTATTGTAAAAGAAGACCAGAATGAGTGTATGAGCCCATGACACTTGGGCTGTGCCAAATGGGTGCCATTTCTAGCTTGAGGCAGCAGAAGTAAAACTTGGGGGGAAACATGTGCAGGAGCCCTCCTGCCTCCAGTGGGAACGTTCGCCTTTCATACACTCGTGCCCAATTCAGGATGCAGCAACTAAACAGAGAGGGTTAACAATGACTCCAAAGCAGTAACGCAGCTATGGGGAGGTGGCACAGTCAGTATTGCAGACCCTCCCACTCACCGTCAGAGCCATTTACGGCAACGATGGCACTGCTGCACGGAGCTGTCACTGCCCAGAATGACTCTGACAGCAAGTGGGAGGGTCCCTTACATGGGGTATTGTGGTGCCTGCAATGAATCATAGAGTTAGAAGGGGCCTACAAGGCCATCTAGTCCAACCCCCTGCCTGTAGCAGTGATGGCGAATCTATGACATGCATGTCAAAGGTGACACACCACAACATTTGGGGTGACACACTACTGTTCACCAACACCTGGCAAAAATTGAGTTTCTTTTACTCGTTTTTCATTTATATATACTATTTTTTAATGTTTCTTTATATAATACATTGCACCACACATAATTGGGTTGTATTTTTTGTTTAAATAAATGAATATAAATAATTGTTTCTCTTCTGTTTGGGGTGGGGGATTGACACACTGAGCCCAAAAGGCTTGCCATCACTGTCCTAGAGCATCTCTGGCAGGTGCCTGTCAAGCCTCTGCTTGAAGTTCTCCAGTGAAGGAGAATCTACCACCACCCTCCAGTGGCAATCTGTTCCACTTTCAAACTGCCCTTATTGTCAAGAAATTATTCCTGATGTCAAACCAGAATCACCTCTCTTGCAGTTGGTACCCATTGGACCTAGTTCTACTGTCAGAGGCAGATGAGAACAAATGTGTCCCTTCTTCCTTATGACAGCCCTTCAGACATGTGAAGAGTGCTATCATATCCCCTTTCAGTCTTCTTTTCTCCAAGCTAAACATACCCAGTTCCCTCAACCTTTCCTCCTAGGACTTGTTTTCCAGCCCCCTGATCATCTTCGTTGCTCTTCTCTGAACCGGCTCCAGTTTGGCTGCCTCCTTCTTGAACTGAGGTGCCCAGAATTGAACACAGGACTCCAGGTGAGGTTGCACCAATGCAGAGTAAAGCGGAACCACAACTTCTCACGGCTTGGACGCTACGGTTCTACTTACCACGCTTCCCCCTCTGTAGCTAAGCTACTTCTCCAAAAAGCGTAGAAAAGAGGTAGATGTCATGATGGTGAAACAAAATTTCTGCCCAGACTAGGGCGGGCATTCTTCAACCCCAGGCCAGTCCAGAACGCTGTTGAATACTTAACTGGGTACCACATTTCAAGGCTGTTGACAAGCCTGAAGTTGTTCAGAGGAAAACTCTGAGAGCACAAAATATCCAGAAGTCAAACATGCAGGAGAAAACTCTGAAGAAAAACAGGATGTGTCTGGCCCAGAGAAAACAAGATGAAAAAAGGACTGTTTGCTGTCAGATTTCAAATACGGTATGCAAAAGGCCGTCAGAATAGAGAGAAAAATATTACTGTCCTTGGTGAATACGGTGAACAAGGCAAGAAGGAAAGAAATGGCTTGGAATGACAGGAAGACAGATTTAGGTTAAACAGTAGAAAATGCATCACGTCTACACTACAGAGAAAAGTGACTACTAGTGTACATCTGTGGGAACTATAGTTCTGTGGGGAGCTGTCATAGAGGCACCCTCCTCACCATACTACAATTCCCAGGGTTCTCCGGGGGAGGCTCCAACTGTTAAACTGGAATATAAACTCGGCTGGAAATCCTTGTAAATATGTCCCCAAAGCAGGCCAGGAATCGAGTAAGCTGCCTTGGATGGCATATTACTTATGGTAGGTAACTGGAATGCTGGGGGTACTTAACGGGGCACAATCCTAACCTGGAGCTAGGCAGCACAGTTAGGCCAGCAAAGTTTGGCTGGCATAAGGGACACTGTAAAGTGTGTTTGGAGCACTCTCAGAGTCAGAGAGGCCGGCACACAGACATGCGCCATCCTCCCTGACTCCAAGAGTGGTCCAAATGAGCTTTATGGTGGCCCTTGTGCCAGGCAAATTTTGCTGGCCTAACTGTGCCAACCTAACTCTAGGTTAGGATTGCACTCTCCGTATTCTCTTCTCAGAAAGACTGTAAAAGAAACCCGATCAAGTTCTTCAAGGATTCCAAGCTCGAGTTAAGAGCCAGTTCGATGCAGAAGCAGCAGTCTTGGGCAGCAGGACTACAGATGAGGAACAGAAATTAAAATTCTCCCCAGTGCCGGCCCTTTTTTTCATGCTGGGGAAAAATAACCGTTCCAACAGCCTGGATTTCCGTGCACTGGTGGACATGGCAGGGCATTCAAATGTGCAATCATCCATTCCAAAGTGGTAGAGTCTCAGGAAGGAAGGCAAGAAGACTTTTTCATCATTCTGTGCAGATAGTGCTGAGAGGAGCAGGCGACAGTGACAAAGATACACCCACTGATACCGCCAGTCTGTGCCTCAGATAGCGAGAGAGGCCGGCTGAATCAGACCGAAAGCGAGAGGGGCTGCTGCTCTCTGGTTTGCTTTGCATGCGGAAGGGCTCTGTTTCCATCCCCTGCCCCTCCAGCCAGAATGGAGGAAGTCTAAGATCCTGGAGAGCTGCTGCCAGCCCATTGGAAGCATTTTCACAGGGCCTGTAGAATCTTAGAGATCTAATCAAACTTACTTTCTCTCTCTTTCTCTCTCTCTACGGCAGAACGGAAAGCGACCAAAGCTTGTGCTTAAAAGTGCATGGGAGCGAATGGACCAAATGGAAGGAAGCAGAGCTGTTTGATCAGCCAGTTTGGCCACTGGCCAAGAGTCCGCCGCAAGAGCCAGGCTGACCCCTGAACCCTTAGTGCCAGTAGCACCCCATGTGCCAGCGGGGGTCCAGCACATGACTCCCCCCCCCCAGCCCCCAGGCACTGGAAGGGAGCTGGACAGTAGCAACAAGTTCCAGTCCCAACCAATTCTCTCTTAGTAGGCTGTGCAGAGGCGGATCTAAGGGGGGGCAAATCTGTAAGTTTTGCAAGAAACCTTACCTTGCAGTGGAAAACACTCCTCTCCTGCACTGTTCTAGCCAATCCTCACAGGGAACAGCAACATTTTGGCATTGCTTACTGGCTACAGCAGCAAGGGAGAGGAGGGATTTACATGACAGGGTAAGGCTTCTTGCAAAACTTACAGATTTGCCCCCCCCCCTTAGATCCACCTCTGAGGCTGGGCAAACAGATGCCACGCAAACACAAACTGTACACACTGTGCCTTTTAAAGGCGCCTAGGCCAGCCGCCATCACCACCTCCTGTGGCAAGGAGTTCCACAGATCAATTACCCTCTGGGTAAAAAAAGTATTTCCTTTTATCCGTTCTGACTCTCCCAACACTCAATTTTAGTGGCTGTCCCCTGGTTCTGGTATTGAGAGAGGGAAAAGAACCTCCCTCTATCCACGTTGTCCATCCCGTGCATAATTCTGTACGTCTCATTGTGCAATCCTAACCTGGAGTTAGGCCAGTAATGTTTGGCTGACACAAGGGACATCATAATGCACATTTGGACCACTCTTGGAGTCCGGGAGGATGGCGCACGTCTGTGGGCTGGCATCTCTGAGAGTGGTCCAAACATACTTTATGGTGAACCTTGTGCCGGCCAAACTTTGCTGGCCTAACTGTGCTGGCCTAACTCCAGGTTAGGACTGCACCCCCAATCAGCAGCGTCATGCAGCCGGAATGCTGGGCGGGAGGAACGGGTGAGCGGCAGCCCGCCCATTGCGTACCGCTCCGTTTCACCGTCTTCCCCGCCCCCGCGAAATGGCGAAACGGAGCGGTACACAACGGGCGGGCTGCCGCTCACCCGTTCCTCCCGTCCAGCATTCCGGCTGCATGACACCGCTGCCCCCAATCATGTCTCCCCTCAGGCGCCTTTTTTCTAGTTTTTTCTAGTGTTTTTTCTAGTGAAGAATCCCAAACACTGTGGGAAGAGAAGGACTTCAGGCCTCAAGAGATGAGGAATGTTCAAGGATTCTGCCTTGTCGCTTGTCTCCAGTTCTCCCAGCGTTTCCAGGGTGGCAGTGTTCTTTAAGACGCCACCCTCCAGCCTTGGCAGACGGCTCCACCAGCTCCGTTCCACACAGTCACGCGACGGAGCTCAGAATAGAATCACCACCGCACAGACCTCTGCTCTCGCAGGTGGTTCTAAATGAATTCGGTACGCAGGGCTGATGCATCATCGTTTCATACTAGCACACGAAATTAAAAAGCATCAGTGCTGCAGCAGGGGGTGGGGAGGTGGGAGAAGCAGTGTGACTGCAAATGACACACATTATATACACACACATACAGCAATAATTTCCTGGAAGGATAAGGATCAGTATAGACTCAGGAAGGAAGTAGGCAACGGAGGCAGGAAGGATGACCTGTGTTGGCAAACCTTTGAGAGCAATTCCCTTCCGTCTGCTTGCGACATGCAAACACAGCTGGGGAAGTAAGAGTTCCGAGTCGGCTGCGAATACGAGATTGGGAAACTGAAGGTCACCCCAACGCAGGATCCAGCAAACTGGGGCGTTTGCGGCCAGGGAGAGGGAGGCTCGGGCAGTGAAAGGGTCTACTCCCTGCTACTGGATGGACTGCAAAACTGGGGACTAGATTTTGGGGAGGAAAAGGAAAAGAGCCTCCCCTGCTGCAAAAGCTGAGTCAGACGGCAAGAGAACCCCCCCCCCTCCCTTCTCACAGGCCATTTGGGGAGGGACTTCTCCCACCCAGCAGGGCTGCCTTTTGTGTGCGTGCGCAGGCCATGTGCCTTCGCATCAACTCCAGGGTTATTTGAGCACCAAGAAATCCGCTAAAACTGAGGGTTGGGAGAGTTAAAACAGATAAAAGGAAGTACTTTTTTACCCAGCGGGTGGTTAGTCTGTGGAACTCTTTGCCACAGGAGGTGGTGATGGCATCTGGTCTTGATGCCTTTAAGAGGGGTTTGCATGGATTTCTGGAGGAAAGGTCCATCGTGGGCTATAGGCAGTGGTGGATTGTGCAACTCCCTTACATTAGTAGTAGGCTACTTCAGAGTACCGGGTGCAAGAGAGTGGCGACAGGATGCAAGCATCTTGTTGTCCCCTGCCTCCCTGGGGCACCTGGTGGGCCGCTGTGAGATACAGGAAGCTGGACTAGATGGGCCTTGGCCTGATCCAGTGGGGCTCTTCTTATGTTCTTATAAGACTCGCCTTCTCGTACGTGGGCGCGCACAACGCCCCTGTCTTGATCGTGCCACCCGGCCAGCCCTGGGTAGACTTGCCAGGTTTTCAAAATGACCATAAGGGACACAAAGGTATCGGGATCCTGCTTTCTATCCAACCACTGCATGGTTACCAGAAATAATATAAAGAATATGCCGTTAGCCGTGGCGAGGCAGCAGCAACAGCAGCAGAATTTTAGAATGGGATTTTTAAGGTCCCGTTTACCACTGATACGGGACATGATTTTTCACTCTTAAATACGGGAAGTCCCCAATAATAAGGGACACCTGGCAAGACTAGCCCTGGGCAGGAACTCCGCAGCAAGGCTGCCACCCAGCTGGGCCAGCAGGTGGAAGGCTGGAATGCTCCCCCTCTCCCTTCCACCTTGGTGCATCTCCCCTCCTCCACCCCAAACGCACATACCCAAGAACATGCACAAAACTGAAGCCAGTGGGGCGCATACTTCCACAGAGGCCACGTGCAACTGCAGCAAGGCTGTTCTTGGGGATGGGAAGGTCTGCGCTGCTGTGTGAGAACTGGGTTCCAGGCAGCAACGTTTCCCACGCCAGAAAGGAAGGGGGAAAGCCAGATTTTGCATCAGCTCCCTCAGTATTGTTTTCCCCAAAGGTTAGTGTTGTGGGGAAGAGAAAACCCTCCAAAGAGCTGAGCTGTTTCGAAGGGCTGGGCTGGGCTGGCACAAACATCGGGAGGAAGCTTCTTTTGAGGAGGGAGAGTGCCCCCAGCCACGAGGGGGGTAAGTATTGCAGGCACTGCCACATGCTATATAAGCAGCCCCCCACTCGCCGTCAGGTCCACTCTGGGTGGCGACACTAAGTCCCTCCCACTCGCCACTGGAGACATTCTGGGCAGCGATGGCAAGTCCCTCCCACTTGCCGCCAGAGCCGTTCTTTGCTATCACTGCCCAGAATGGCTCTGACGGCAAGTGGGAGGGGCCACTTACACAGTGCGTTGCAGCACCTGCAGTACTTACCATGTTGCCCGCTGCAGCTACAGGACTGAGCCCCGGCGATCTGCAACAGCATCTGGTCCTGCTTCTCCCCCAGTGCTGGGCACTGGGATGTTTACAAGCAGTGCCCCCCCTCAGTCCTTTTTGCCACTGAAAGAGCCGCACACTCCGCCCCGCTCCATCAAGCCTTGCCAAGGCGCCTGCTGCCTTCATCTCGCTGGCTGCGCGTGCGCACAGGCCGCGCATTAAAAAGACAGCCACACACAAAAGCCAGCCAGGCCAACAATTTAGTGCATACAAGGGAGCAATTCCCTTGAAACGAAGTCTGAATTTCAGCACTGCATGCAGAGGAGAACATTACAAAATGTCTCACAGTAAACGCTGTTATGCAAGAACATGTGGTTTGCTCGCTATTACGGATGGGAGAGAGGAGGTGGGGGGGGGAAGAGAAGAGTAGGGCCAGAACAGGAACCCTCCACCAAGACAGAAGATGGGTGGACAACCTGCATTTGGACACTACCATTCTGAACTGCAGGTGGGGGTTCACATTATGGAATGTTCCTGCTTACAAACAAAACAAAACAATTAAAGAAAAACATCCATGCGTACAGAAAACTAGCGAGCAAGGAAGGAGATGCTTGTCTAGTCTTCTTCCTGACAGGTTGGATTTTTAAGTGCAGGGATTTTTTTCATCCTGCAACAACCTGCACAACTACCACACCCACAGTAGTGCGGCCCAGGCACAAGACCTCATGTGTACACAGGGCCACCTCTAGCAGTGGCGGGGCCCAGTGTGGGGCATTCCTGCAGGGCCCCAACCCTCCCTGCGGGGCCCCCACTCACCAAGAAGAGCTCTGTTCGTGCCACGTGCAAAGCCTGGCATGTGGAAGTAGTTGGTGGTGAGAGCATCACATCATTTTGGGCTGTTCAGAGGCAGAGGCAGGTGGGAGAGACCAAGGTCAAGCTACTCCGCTCGCCCCACTGACTTCCAGCCCACAGAGATCCCAGCTGCAGCCACAGGCAATATGCTCACCCTGCTAGTGCGGGGCCCCCTGAAATGTGGGGCCCGATGTGACGACGTTGGTCACATTGGCTTAAAGCCGGCCCTGTGTGTACATGAGGAAGCCGGTGCAAGGCACTTGCCAAGCAAACACCAAGTCTCTTCCAAAAAACACTGTAACTGCCAGAGCAGCGCCCCACAATTAAAGACACAGGCATGCTCAAATCCTGGCCCCGCCCTTCATATTGGAGTTAGTCATATAGGGGGAGGGCCCCAAAGACGTAGCTAATGAAAGTGTAGCCCGGTGCAGGGGGCAAAATGTTGGCCCAGAAGTGACGACACAACAGGAAGTGACATCACAGTTATATTTTCATTTTCAGGAGGTTTTTTTGCCATTACTTTTGATAAAATGAAGATTTTACACTCTGGTTTATTCCATTGCATTTTGCATGAAATTCCACATTGAACGATATATAATATGACAATATAATTTTTACGAATAATTTTAACAAACCACAATTTTTACATGACAGTTATATTTTTGGTTTTTGGCCATAACTTTTGATAGAGTAAAGACATTACACTCTGGTTTGTTTCATTACGTTCAGCGTTAAATTACCTTTCCAGTAATATATAACATGATGGTATTATTCACACACACCAAAGTTTTCACAATTTTGACCACTAGTGTCAAGCTCAGCTTGTTGCCCCTTAAAGCTTGTCGCCTGGTGCAATTTCACCCCCCCTGCACTTCTCTAGCTACACCCCTGGAGGGCCCAGTTCCTCCACACACTGTAAATACTATTCTATTACTACAGGCTGAGGAACGCTTATTCGGACTGCTTGGAACAGGAAGCTATCTGGGTTTTGGAATAATTGCAGAAATATAATGAGAAATGTTCCTCTTGCTCACTATCACCCATACAGGGGTCTGCTAGCCTTTTTGATATTTTTCAACAATTTCTGTACAGGTACACACCACACAGCAGAGACTAGAACTTATAGCCTGTACCTGCATTGTATGTGGGAATGAACACAAGACTTTCTAGTGTTCACATTACAGAAAACAAGTCTTGGACAAAAATGCCTGGATTTCATATGTCAGGATAAGGAGTAATCTACCTGTAGTACTCTTTACGTTTTACTACTCATGCTGGCAGCAGATATAGAGCGATTTTTCCAACAAACTCTGACCCCCCTCCCTCACTTTTACCCTTACAAAATACATATCTGAGGCAGTGATGTCATTCAGGGGGAATGGACCAGAACAGGCGTTCCGGATCCTAACGGGCTCCGTGGCTGGTTCCGGGTTCCCGACAAGTGCCAATCAAAAGTTCCTGTTCCTAAATCATTTGAATGACACCACTGATCTGAGGGAAAGGGAACACCATGCAAATATCATTTAAAAGCTGTTCTAAAATACACATAAAACAGCAGAAAACCAAAAGCTTACACTAGAAAAGGCCTGCCAAAACAAACTCTTATTCACCTGCTTCCTAAAGGCCAGAAGGGATTGTGGCTTTCAAGAGGGAGCCACCGTCTTGGTGCCACCACAGACGAGGCCTAGCTCTTGGTAGATGCCAGCCTTGCTCAGCCCAAGGAAGGCACCTGGAACAGGCTCTACTGGGGTCTACTTCTGCTTCTAGGAAGTTTATAACCAGTGTCCCTTGTGAGCACTGCAGAGCGGTAAAAACCCAGTTCCAGATGTTGCCATCACTGCCTGGAATGGCTCTGACAGCAAGTGGCCACTCACACAGTGCATTGTACATAGAACGGCCACTTACACAGTGCACTGATGCGCCTGCAGTACTTACTGTGCCCCCTGTACGTCTTCCACTGGCTTGAAGCCACATGGTGCAGGCACTGTGCTGGAGTGAAGCAGGTCTAATCCAGGCCAGTGCCTGGATGGAAGAGCGCCTGGGAAGCCTAAGGGTTTAGCCTTGAATGGCAGAAGGGAAGGAAGACAGGATGCAAACGTAACAAATGAAATTGGCTGTGGGAGGATTTTGCCTGCCCACCCCACGCAATCCCTGACGGAGGCGTCCAAATCAATCACTTCATTTTGCCTGCAAATGCTTCACAGTGGCGTCAGCTCACACATTCAGTGGGGCGCATGTGTGTGAACCGGCCCCGCTCTGACAAGGGGAAAGCAAATGGTACATGCGAGAGCAGAGGGTGTGGGCATGTTTAGCCTACAGGAAGACGAGATTGAGGGAGATTGGGTTGGCAGGTTTTAGCTACTCAGAAGGGGAGAGGCAAGATTGTCATCCAGCAGCCCAGCAAGGATGAGACAAAAAGCACCAGCTCTGCACAGCAGCCACAGGATGCAGTGGTCAACAGGGAGATACGCACTGTCCAACTCTTGCTTCTTCCATGAGCTCACCACCTGTGGCCTGAGGAAAGTCCCACAAACTCAGTCCTACCCCTGTTTGTAAAGTAGTCGTAATAATGCCCTCAATGACGACTGGGAGACAAAGTGTGTTCAGACACTGGGGAGACACCTTGGCCGTCACTGTCTGTGATTACACATTACAATTATTGCTGAAAACATCAGTGGGCAACTCTTTACCCCATGTACACACGCAACTTCCAACCGGTCCATCGCTTTCTGAGCCAGGTGCCCTGCTTGCCAACGTCAAATCTTTGGTGCTCCATGCATGGGATCCAGCATGGGATATACAGAGGACATCGCACATGAAATGATGCATATGTAATACAACAGACAGTGCTCCCCTATTGGGGAGATCTGGCCCAATAATGCTTTCCAGGATACTGGGGTGCTGTGCCCACATATTTGTTGTGGGAAACACCATATTAACGCTGCTATTTCCTGCAGCAATTATAGTGCATGGAGATGCCCTTAAAACGACTGGGAATTTTTTTCCTCCTCCTCCAGCTAAACCTGACAAGGAATTTAAGCCGCAGAACAAGCTGCTTACAATGGCAACCTGCTAAGGCTGGATGGGCACCTATCAGGAGGCAAGGGAGGCTGGAAGGTTTTCAAGTGAAAAAAGGACATACTGGGCATGTATAGAAAATCCTCTTGCTTCCAGGCAGTTGTCGGAGGCTGCGGCCAGCTGAATCCTATCCAATTCTACAGTTAATGGAGTATCACAACTGCCATGTTAAACAGAGAAATGCTAGTATTCCCATTGTACAGAGAAGGAACGAAGCTTGGAAAGACTTCCCCTATGTTTGGTTGTGCGAACAACTGAATCTCTTTCTTTAATTACAAAAAAATTCCACAGGGATGTGTCGAAGTCACAGATCCCTTTTTAAAGTTATCTTTAATAAGCAAATCTGATTCTTGGTGCCAACGGATGTTTCCTTTGGGGAAAACAGAAGGCGTGTAGGGCCTGATCCAGACAATCGTAACCTGGAGTTAGGCTGGCACAGTTAGGCCAGCCAAATTTGGCATGAGGGACACTGCAAAGTATGTTTGGACCACTCTCAGAGAGCACACAGACGTGCGACATCCTCCTTGAGTCCCAGAGTGGTCCAAAAGCGCTTTATGGTGGTCCTTGTACCAGCCAAATTTTGCTGGCCTAACTCCAGGTTAGGACTGCACCCTTGGAATGTGGGGGAGGGGAAGGGTGAAAACTCCCTTCCCCCATCATGGTCTTGATTCTACCTTTTCCAAGTTACCAAATTAAAAAAAAAAACACCCAACAACTTCCAGCTCACACGCTCAGACTATTTGATTAACTTAAACGTGCAGTTTGGCCCTGAAATGGAAAGCTATTAAACATCCATTAGTGTCACAGAGAGACGAGGCTGGATCCAGGAGAGGCCAGTTCAGACACAGTCCAGCCAAAACCTCGTCTGGTGGCCTTGCACAGAGGTGCGCCTTGTCACTTCCAGGCCTCCACCTGTAAAATGGGAAGAGGCCCCTGCCACAGTCCAAGGAGAGGCTGGGGGGGGGGAGGAAGGGTAGCACAACTTGGAAACCGAGGCTTCAGCGCTCGCAGTTTGTAACCCTAACCCTTCCCCTGACGCCAAAGTGAGTAACAATTCAGCAGCACTTATTTATTTATTTATTTGCTGTATTTTTACCCCGCCTTTCTCCCCAAAGGGACCCAAAAGACAATGGCAAAAAAAAAAATGAAAAAAGCATAAAACCACAATCAAAACACGTTCTATTATGCAACATAAATGATTCCCCTCCTCAAGTCTGAGGCAAGCCTGAAATATCACTTCCTACCTGAGATAACAGGTAGACCAGAGGACACCCTGTTGCCAACAGTCCCCGTCCAATAGCCTACTAGAACCATCTACCTTCCAGGGCTGTTTTCCGTTTGCAAAGCATTCCCTACCCTGGCAAATGCTACCGAAATGCCACATTTCACCGGCTGCCACAAGGACAATGCCCTGACTTGAGAAGCAAACATCCAGCAGGCAGGCAGGCAGGCATCTTATCTCCTCCCTTCCCTCTGCTCCCTTCCTGGGTCAACAGCCCCCACCCACCAGCCCAGTGAATCCCCAGCCCCAATGCCAGCCCCAGCCACTACCCAGTGAGCACCGCAGAGCCAACATCCCGCGCCCCTCCGGAGTTGTAACCCTCCGCATTGCTCCCGCAGCAGTTACAAAACACGGGGCCTGAGCGTGTTGCTGCGTGTCCCGGCCATCCATCTCCAAGCAGCCTGTAGGCGGGGGTTGGAGGAGGAAAACCTTACGAGCGGGAAAGGGGGTCAGGCGGGCTCCGTCGAACTACTCGCCCTCCTGCGTGAACTCCCGGCCGCTCCACTCCGCTCCTGACGCCGCGATTTGGGGGGGGGGCAGCCGCAGGCCCGACCAAACGCCAAAGCACGACTTCTGCAGGCTGCGGGGGGGGGGGAATTGGCGAGGGGCGCGCGCTTAGGGGAGCGAGGATCAACGCCGGACGCCCAGGCTGCGCTTCCAAGAACCCGTCCTCGACTCGGAGGCCGACGCGGGGCGCTTACCTGGCCATCTCCCGAGCAGCAGGGGCAGCAGTAGGCAGGACAGCAGCCCCCCGGACTCCATGCTCCGCGGCGGCGCGATCATGTGCGACTGGAACAGAACATGAGAAGAGTGTCACAGAGAGGAGAGGCGGGGAGGGGCGGAAGGGGGGGGCTCTGCTGCTGAAAGGGGGGCCGTCGAGGAAAGACACGCAGGCGACGCTCCACCCCACCCCCCAAAAAGAGGAAGCCGAGCCGAGCCGAGCCGAGCCTGGGACGGGCGAGCAGCCCTCAGCCTATTTTTAAGAGCGGATGAATCAGAAGTTCTGCCCGTCGCTCTGCGCCCCCCCCCCCCCACACCGAGGCGGGCCCGCGGGGGAAATCACGCAGCAAAAAGCACACGCGCGCGCGCACGCTCCGGGGGGGGGCGACCCCCTCCCCGACCCGCGCCCTCCTTCGGGATGCCCAACCAGGCACGTCCGCAAACACGTCCCACGCGGGCGCCGACTCACCTGGCGGCGGCGCCGCTCGCTCGCTGGCCCTCCGCAGCGCCCCGATCCCGGCTCGCCCCGGAGCCCTGCAGGGCGCGTCTCCGCGCGCGCTCCCCGCCGGCCTTTCGAGCAGCGGCAGCGGCAGCAGCGAGCCCGGGCAGCGGAAGGGGCGCCTGGCCGAGCCGACGCGGGGTCGCTCCGAAGGGGGCAGGGGGGTCCGGGCGTCGGAGGGGGGGCAGCCCGGCGCCGCCGCAGCATCTGCAGGGGAGCCGACCTGGAGGCGGCCGCCCGCCCTCTGCAGCCGGGAAGGGGCGCGCGGCGGGGCACCTTCGCAGCCCGGGCGGGCGGGCGGGCGGGCGGGGGGGGGAGGCGTCTGCGTGCGCCCCCTCCGGCCGCGCTTGTCAGTCTGGCTGTGTCTCGCTGCAGCTCCGCGCGCCGCGGCTGGTTCAGCAGTCGCCCCCCACCCCGTTGCCTAGCATTGACGGGGCTCCGCTTCCAACAGTGTGGCAGTTCAGGCGGGAGCGAAGAAAGAGGGAGACGGACGGGGAGGGAGAGGGGCGTCCCCCGCCCGCGCCGGGCTTCGGGGAGCTGCTCGGCCAAGCCCTGCCTGGCGTCGGCTTTGCAAGGCGGGGGGGGGGGCGCACCACCACCACCACCCCCACTCCTGCCGCCGCCCCGCTCCGAGCCAACTTGTTTTCGTAAGGTCACCCCTGCCCGCCTCGCCTCCGCCGCACACTGCGGCTCTTAAGGTGGGCTGGCGGAGTTCGCCTCGTCCTGCCCTTGCAGGGGCGACCCCCGGCTCCGTCGCTCTCGGCACCCCTCGGCCGCTCCCGCGGTGCTGTGCGGCCCGGGCAGGGGGCGGGGCCCTGAGGAGGGGAGACCCCCTTGGCCGAGGGCGAACGGCCCGGGGCTGCTGGCAGCGCGGCTGTGCCCCCCTCTTCCTTCCTTGTAGCACGCTAGACTCCCCCCGAGGAAAAAGCCCCCGCTTCAGGGAACTACATGGAAGTCTGCGGGGAGGGGGCGAAGAGAGGACGGGACCGGCGGGCAAGCGATGGAGGAAGGAGGCGCGCTGCAGGAAGTAAACAGGAGACACCAAGGGGGGGGAGGATTTTGTGGCAGAGGAACAAACGGATATGGCTGTACGCAGTGGCGTTCCTAGAGGGGGGCAACGTGCTGCGTTTTGCAGGCGTTTGTAAAGCGGCCCCTCCCCCTGGCCTTCACAGCCATTCGCGGCAGTGGCTGGGGGGGGGGGGCGGCTTTACCCAGGCGCTCAGGCTCTTGCAAAACGTAGCATGCCACACACACAACACACACCCCGAACGCCACTGACTGTAAGAGCTATCTCGATTGAACGAACAGAAAGGAGAGGACCTGCCTTTGAACTCAGAGGAAGAGAAGCAGCGTTGGACTAGCAGTGGCCCTGCAGGGAGTCGAGCCAGGGCTCTTTCCCAGGCAGACCCCAATGACCCTCTCAGGGACATTGTAGCGCTTTGGTCCTGAAATCTCTTTTGCACCTGACCTCAAATTGACAATGGCCGCTAGCGAAGAACTCAATAGCCTGGCTTGAACCCCCTCCCCCCCCACACACACTCTGTGAGGTTCCCAAGGGTTCCTGCTTTGAAACCGTGATTGAATTAAGTCTGCCTCACGCCTGCTGCAGAGCCATCTTAAGCAGGTTGCCAACCACATTTAGAGCACAATCCTAACCTGGAGTTAGGCCGGCACAGATAGGCCAGCAAAGTTTGGCTGGCACAAGGGCCACCGTAAAGCGTGTTTGGCCACTCTCGGAGTCAGGGAGGATGGTGCACGTCTTGTGTGCTGGCCTCTGACTCTTAGGGCGCAATCCTAACCTGGAGTTAGGCCAGCCTGGCACAGTTAGGCCAGCAAAGTTTGGCTGGCAGACACCGTAAAGCACGTTTGGACCACTCACGGAGTCAAACATGTACCATCCTCCCTGACTCCGAGAGTGGTCCGAACACACTTCACGGTGGCCCTTTTGCTGGATAAACTTTGCTGGCCTAACTGTACTGGCCTAACTCCAGGTTAGGATTGTGCCCTTAGAGTGGTCCAAACAGACTTTATGGTGTTCCTTGTGCCGGTAAAACTTTGCTGGCCTATCTCCAGGTTAGGATTGTGCTCTTAGGTTAGGAGTGTACAACATTCCCCCCACCCGAATTGTCGATTGAGAGCATCACCAGAGCTCGTCTTCTGCATCCACTTTTCACAAAGGCTCTTCATCACCAGAGCCTGCAGGACTCGCTGCAAAGGTCAAAAGGTGGCTCTTGGATGTATCCACAATTAAAATCCAACAGGAAGGGGGAGGACAGCCCTTTTGGACTATTTCTTGTGCTAGCCAGAATCAGAACTGCTTCTCGTCCAGTTCTGTCCTGACTGTGCAGTAATGGGAGTTTTTTTTTTTTTTTTTTGGCTGCTGTGTTAATTAACGAAAAAGTAAACTATGTGGCTCTGCTGTGATCCACCCCAAGGACCTCATAGTGAAGGCAGAAGGGCAGGCTAGAACAGTGGTTTTTTTGAGAGTGGTTTCCCTCCCTCAAAACACCAGAACCAGGGGGCATCTGCTAAAACTGAGAGTTGGGAGAATTAAAAAAGATAAAAGGAAGTACTTTTTTTACCCAGCGGGTAGTTAATCTGTGGAACTCTTTGCCACAGGAGGTGGTGATGGCATCTGGTCTAGATGCCTTTAAGAGGGGATTGGATGGATTTCTGGAGGAAAGGTCCATCGTGGGCTATAGGCAATGATGGATTGTGCAACCTCCTTACATTGGTGGTGGGCTACTTCAGAGTCCCGGGTGCAAGGGAGTGGCCACAGGATGCAAGCATCTTGTTGTCTCATGCCTCCCTGGGGCACCTGGTGGGCCGCTGTGAGATACAGGAAGCTGGACTAGATGGGCCTTTGGCCTGATCCAGCAGGGCTCTTCTTATGTTCTTACGTTTTATGGTTCCCAAACTGTGGGTCAGGACCCAGTTTCAGGTGGGTTGTGAAGCACCTTGGGCAGGCATAATTGAAAATATGGGAAGAGGGGATCCTGCTGGAAAGAGGGAGGGAGGTATGGTTGTTTTGCTTGTGTCAAAGTTGTAAATAGGTTTTTTTTCCCCTTTCTGATTCACTCTATTGGAAAATGGCTGAGAAATCACCTAACCTATTGCCGCACTTCCAGGAAAGCAGCAAGCTCTGGTGTCACAATGACATCACTTCCAGCCATGACATCACTTCGGGACCGATGGTCATTCTAAAAGTGGGTCCCGGTGCCAAAAAGTTTGAGAACTACTGGGCTAGAAACAACTGCTATCAGATATCCAAGGAGAGGAAAGAGAATAAGAGACTGCAGCTTTAAGTGTGGCCACTGCCCCTGGATAATGGGGTCTCTGTGTCTTTTTCCAATGTAGGTGGAAAAACAGCCTGCCTCCCATTTTGACTGGAAAAGCAGCCTGAGGGGAAAGAGTTAAGCACCCCCACATACAGCCCCCCCTGCTGCATTTCAGTTTTTAAGAGCAGTCACTGGGAGACCCAGTGAGCACATTGGGGGGCCTGGGAGCCCCTCCTCCGAGCTTTCCTGCACACTCCTTCTTTTCCTAAATCAGCTCCATTCTGTCCACAGCCCAGCATGCAATTCATGACTCTACACCTGCCACAGAGGTGGGCTCCCCTCAGCGGAGCAAGTGGGGCAATGTGGGGAGGAGAATGTTGGGGGGTGCTGCGCTTTGAAGAGAGATGCCCTTTCAGTAAGATCCGGGTTGCATTGAAGTGGAAATGCCTTTTCTGCAAAATTCAGATGGAAGGGAAGTGTGAAATTGTTTGAAGTCATGGCGAAGTCAGAGCACTGCCCAGCCAGAGGAATAAAGCTGGCAATTTAGATGCCAGTAGGGAGAGTTACAGTTCTGGGAGTCAAAAGGGAGGAATCTGCCAGGTGGCCCGTTGTTTGATTAGCAAGGGGGGGGGGAAACGACCTGCAAGACCAGGTGCTGTCAATTTGGAGCAATGCCAAATACCTGAGAATTATTAGAAGCTATGCGGGATAACCAGGGGGAAAGGTCATGACTCAGCATAAGAACATAAGAACATAAGAAGAGCCATGCTGGATCAGGCCAAGGGCCCATCTAGTCCAGCTTCCTGAATCTCACAGCGGCCCACCCCAGGTGCCCCAGGGAGGCAGGAGACAACAAGATGCTTGCATCCTGTTGCCACTCCCTTACACCCGGTACCTGTAGCCCACCACCTTTGTAAGGAGGTTGCACAATCCATCATTGCCTATAATTACAGAATTAAGGTGATTGGATTGGACCAGACCAAAAAGGGTATTACCTATATAAGCAGGAGAAAAAGGGAGCCTATAGAAGCATGACTCATGCCTGCAGGTGAGACTCTGATAATTTAGCCATGTAGTACGGAGCTTGTTGTCTGTTGCTTTTAAAATGCATGCCTCTCGCTCACTGTTTGGAACCCTCTCTTGAGAGCCCCTGCTTGTGGGGTGGAGGGATTTCCTCTTTCTAACATGGAAAAAGCTTTAATAAAGTTTTAAGGATACTGCTGGAGTGTGTGCTTACTGGTTGGCCAGAGGGAATTGGGTTACCCCAAGGACAGGGGCGAATCTATTTGAAAGGGCGCCCATGGCGCCCAATGAAAATGCGCCCCTAGGGGCACGCAATGTCATGATGTCACATCGTGACGTCATGACATAGCGCCCCGCCCTTTCTAAGAGGCGTGTTCTGTTAGCTGCTGCCGGCCCTTTAAGGCCAGCGGCAGCGAACAGAATGCGGCGCCCCGGCCGCGTTCTTTCTGTTCGCTCGTGCCAGCCTTAAAGAGCTGGCAGGAGCGAACAGAACGCAGCGGCGCCCAGCGCCCCGCCCCCCTTGAGAAGCGGGAGGGGGTGCCAGGTGGCAGCGCGTTCTCCTCGCTCTGGCTGGCTCTTTAAGGCCAGCCGGAGCGAGGAGAATGCTGCGCAGGGCCTGGGCGGGCCGTGGGCGCCATTTTGGGGGGGGGCGGGCGCCATGCAAACGGCGCCCCCTGCAAGATGGCGCCCATGGCTCGTGCCACCCCCTGCCACACCCTAGAAACGCCCCTGCCCAAGGAACAGAGGGGTGTGGTGGCGCTGTGAGAACCGTTTATTCCATCTTCCTCCTCCTTCCAAGGAGTTCAGGGCAGACTAGATGGTCCTCACAACAACTCGTGCAAGGCAGGTCAGGGCGAGAGAACGACAGACTCAAGGTTAGCCCCTGAGCTTCATGGCTGTGCAAGGATTCAAACCCAGTTCCGCCCCCCCCCAGTTATGTGCAATCTGACCTACTCGTGACTCTGCTGCTGTCAACATTTTGCTTCCCTCCAAGCCACAATTTCAGAGTCACCAGACACGCCCTCCCTGCTTCAGTACCAGGAAGCACATTCAGCAGGAAAACAATCTGGGCATTTCTGTGTTTCCAGATGCAAAAAGGCGCATCACTCTTGCCATTCATCCTGCCCACGCCACTGGCGCTCATCTGGCAGCCCGTGCCCTTAATAGGGGCTTGTTTGCTTGGTGGTACCAAGTCTCTCCTTGGTTGTGAAGTAATGAGAAGGCATCTTTGTCTTCCAGAGGACAACCAGAGGAACAAGCGAGGAGATGCTCCCCAGGAGAGCACCCCAAATACGTGATATTTATCACAACTCTTCAGGGAGGGGGACGGGGCGTGTAGAAGGGAGCCTGTTGGAACGACAAAAGCTGGAGCAAGATGTCTACAGTCATCAAAGGCTGCCCAGGTATTTGACCCAGGGGTACAGCTCATTTTACACACAGGATAGGGGCCATCTGCCTACATGCTCTGGAAGGAGCAAGGCTGCAGTGAGCTCCACTGGAATAGTCCTTTCTAGACGCTGCTATTAGGAGCCTTCCTGTAACACAAAACAGAAGCCACAGCAGTAAAATGGGTTAGAGATCCAGTTTTACTCTCATTGCCTAGATGCAGCTGATTATTGGGGGGGGGGAGAAGAATGCAGGAGAGAAACAGCTGGGGAGGAATCCAGGTGTTGCAGGAGAAAGAGCTCCTTTCCTGCCTGCTACCATTTAAGCAGTGCTAAGCTTCTTTCTGGGTACCAGACTGACTGCACCAGGGACTTCTCTGTCTCTGACTGGCATACTGATGTGCTTCCATCCAGACACAGCAGGTCCCTCTGGGGAGGAAGGACAAAGAAACACTTGCCAGCTCTATTCCTGGCCTTTTGCGATAAAGGAGCTGCAAACAAGGGGCTGGTCACAGATCCAACTCCGGAAAAGAAACGGCCAGCAAATCAATTAATGGAAGAGACAACGGCAGGCAGCCACTTTAGGATGCTCTGAGGGGCACGTCTGGAGACCTGCGATCCCGGCTTTACCTGGAGGTCACGTGACAAACAAGATAAACATAGAATGCGGCAGCCCAAGGGAAAATGAGGGAAGTGGAGCCATAAGCAGTTATTGATTGCTCAAAGAGCGGGGAGGAGGAAGCCCAGGAACTTATGGGACGATGACAGCAGATCTACCCTCTCTTTGGACCAAATTCCTTCCAAATACCTATTTGAGGAATGGCTGGAATAGTCAGCCCTGGAATGTCAGGTAGTCCAGGAGAGTGTGCCTGAGCTTGTCCAAAGAACCTTCTTCCTCCCCAGCACTGAGCAATCAGAGTCAGCTCTCACATGCTTGAAATTAGGGGAGGCAACTCCTGCAGGCCAAAAGATGGAGCTTCCCCACAGGCCCCCTCCATTTTGAGAATTAAGCAGTGTTCTGACTTTGCTTCTGAGCTTGTTTTGCTTATTGAGCAGCTGGAAGTTTAGGTCAACCCTTTTGCCCCATTGTTTGGGGCAGGGGCGTAACCAGCGTTGTGATCCGCAAATGAACTCCCGGAACGCTGGGAGGGACTTACGCAGGGCTTCGCCGTGATTGGCTGCCCGCCTGTTTCATTCCGCGGCTGCCCTGGCCTCGAGGGGTGCCTGCTTGCCGGGGGAGACAGGTGGGAGGTGCTCCGGGTGCCTGGGCAAGCAGTGGGGGGTTGTGCCAACTGGGGGCAGCCCCCCATCGAGGCCAGGGCAGCTGTGGAACGAAACGGGCGGGCTGCCAATCACACGAAAGTCCCACCCATGTCCCTCCCAGCGTTCCGGGAGTTCATTTGCGGATGACGACGCT